>JAODAL010033272.1:0-45786 GCA_025379985.1 Phyllomedusa bahiana | reverse complement strand
AAAATTTTCTAGTCACTGTAGGTGTATTTCATAGGTGCAAAAACCACTTTTTAATTATCCGTACACAATTTAATTAGGTTTTTTCACTTTGGCGCAGGCCATTTTTCTTCATAGACCCACCTTTGAATACAGGAATTTGCTAGTAATTGCAGGTGTATTTCATTGGTGCAAAAACCTCATTTTCTTATCCATATAACATTTAAATAGCTGTATTGCACTTTGGTTTGCCCCAATTTTTTTTAAATAGCCACCTTCTACTTAAATTTGGATACAGAAATTTCTTAGTTACTGTTGGCGTATTTCATTGGTGCAAAAAACACCGTTTGTTATCCGTATAACTTTTAAATAGCTGTATTGCACGTGGTGCGGCCCTAGTTTTATTCAAATAGCCACGTTGTACGTCAATTCTGATAGAAAATTTTTCTAGCAACTGTTCTCTTTTGTCATTGCTGCAAAAAACGCAATTTCTCTTTCTGTGTAACTTCTGATATTTTGATTGCGCTCGGTGAATCCAGTTTGGGGCAGATAGTGCACTTGTATGAAGTTTGTTGAAAACAAATCATTTCCTAGTCCTACTGGGCGGGTTTTTAAATCCCGGGGACTGAAAGGCAGAACACTGTTGATTATTTTCTAACGGATCTTCACCAGACCACATTTCACAGGTATTCATAGAAACAATTCAGTTTCTAATCCTATTTTGGCTGTAGGAAATTAGAGGGATTTAAGAATAGCTGTGATTTGCCGTCTTTCAATAAGAGACTGTCAAAAACTCTTCCATACCTTCTTAAATTTTTATCTTTCTGAAACATGGAGCGAAATGCAGGTGGTAAGCGAGAAAAGAGGGTGTAGGACAGGGAGGTAGATGTACGAGAGAAGGTGCTCCTTCCAGTGCTGGCGAAAACACACACGCCAGCGGATCGTCGGTTGCAGGACCGTCAGGCCTGTCATCGCTGGGTCAGGGCCCTGTGAATCTCAGTAACGAACAGCGTCGCCAATCTGTTTTTCAGTGGTTAATGCAACCTGAAATCAGCATCTTACCTCCTCGTCCTCCCAGTCACGGCCACAAATGTTGTCATCATAAATCGTCAGAAATCCGTCCAACATGAAGCAAAGGCAGCCCAAATGTCAACTCGTGTCCCCACCACTGTGGAAAATCCATTTTCTGAAGACCTTTTTGATGACAAAATGCGGTTGTGGACAGAAGGAAATTCCAAAGTTTCAATAGGCCAAAAAAGAATGATTTTGTCTGCTCTGACGCCCAATTGCTGATGCCATCAGAGGAGGAGAAGGAAGCCGGTCAATCGGCAAAAATCCCGGCGGTCGACAACGCCTTGCAGTGCCTGTTGCCCCGGAGGTCGACAACGCCTTGCAGTGCCTGTTGCTTGTAGCCCGCAGCTCCAGGATGCAGAATGTCAGGACGAGGAAGTCACCTGTGTTGATGTTGATGATGACGACATTGCGGATTCAACTCGGTCTTTTCAGCAGAATTTGCTTGTGAGCGCTTCATCACTGGACGAGGGGAAGACGATGGGGTTGTGTCAGTACGGCTCCCGCCTCAAAAAGGGAGAGGGCGATCGCAGAAGTCCGCTGAGATGATTCCGCCAGCCACGATCAGCGGAAACACCGCTCCTCGCTTGGCGCCGTCGAAAAGGTCCAGGACCTCTCAAGCCTGTGCCTTTTTCGAGCAAGCCTCTGATTCACCCAGCGATGTCATATGCCGCCTTTGCCGTAAACGCATCAGTAGAGGCAAGAATCTTAGGTGTTTAACCACCACCAACATGTCTAGTCACATGCAGCGAATGCATGAGTTGAAATGGAGGGAACACTTGGCCAAAAAAGGCCACACTGATGCCAGGCTTCCAACCACTATCACACCCTCTGTATCCGCCTTCTCCTCCTCCTCCGCCACCACCAAGCGTTCCTCAGCTGCCCATGTCTCTCGGAGTCATGATCAGGGATCAGCCTCCGCTTCAGCCTCCACCGGTCGCCCGAGTCCCCACCAGCACCCCAGACACCCACCCTACCCTTCTCCTTCCACCAGTTTGATGACCTGCACGTCATACAGCGGCCAGTTCTAGCAGCCAGCCTTCTGTCTAACAGGTTTGGGAGGAGAAAAAAACACTTTAACCCAACATCCAAAAGCCAAAGGCCTGAATGTCGGCATTGCCGGGCTTTTGGCCTTGAAATGTTCCCTTTTCCGTCTGGTGGACACAGATGGGTTCCGCCACGTCATGGCCCTTGCCTGCCCCCAACACCAAGCCGAACAGGCATTTCTTTTCCAAAAAGCCGTCCCTGCCCTGGCCAGCCACGTGTCATCTAAAATTCAAGCGCGTTTGTCTGCATCTGTGCCCGGGCAAAGTCCATCTGAACCACCGACACATGGACTAGTAAGCACGGCCAAGACCACTATAATCCTGTGACAGCTCACTGGGTGAGCTGGTGGATGCCCTCTGTTGGTTTGTCGGTGGTTCTCAGGTTTGGCGCACCCCTTCAAAACCACCAGGGATGGTGCAGGGTTCCTTTCCCCCAAGGTCCCTGGGCATCACGTGCCCAAGAAACCAGGCCGTGTTGAAATTAATCTGTCTTGGAGACTGTCAACACACGGGTCGGGAGCTGTGGACGGCTTCCGCAACGAAAACCGAGCACTAAACTGGGTGCAAGAGCCTTGGGGCCAGGCAAGGTGGTGTGTGATAACCATCGAAATCTGCTGGCCGCCCTTAAGATAGGTAGGCTGGAGCAAATCCCTTGCCTGGCATATGTCATGAACCTTGTCGTTCAGAAATTTCTAAAGCGCTATCCTGGTCTGGACTGCCTGCTGAGGAAGGCTCGAGGTCTGAGCTCGCACTTCCGCCGTTCGCACCCTGCTTCGTCCCGCCTGGCTGCATTGCAGCGTCAGATTGGCCTCCCCGTCAACCGTCTCATTGTTGACGTGACAATATATTGCAATTCCACCCTCCACATGCTCCAGAGATTGTCAGCATGAGCATTGTGGTGATCTTAGTTCTGGAACGATCGTTGTACACTCTGAAACATCAAGTTCCACCAGCGATGGAGGAGGAGACGGACACAGATACGGACACAGAGCCTTTCTCTCCGTCGAATCCAGAAGGCCCGACAGTTTCACAATTTTATCGGTCTTCATTAGGCGGTGGCTCGGGGTCCAGGGCTAGTGCGAGGCGGCGCCTCAGCTCTCAGCTCTCAGGGTGCATCATCTGAGGCAAGTCAGGGCTGTGTTGAACCTGTGCCGGAGGAAGCGGAGGAGGAGGAGGATGAGGTATTCTTGGACACCGACGTTACCGACGTCCCTGCCTTGGAAAGAGGTTGGCGCGACTTTGAGGCGGAGGACGAAGATGAGGAAGATCAGTTTGCTAGTGCCCCTCGACCCAGAGGCTTGGGAAATCAAGGCTCCATCTCTCACATGAGTTCTTGGTTGCTCCATTTTCTCCAACATGGTCCTCCCATTAAGGCCATCAAACTGAACAACAGTTACTGGGTGGGCCCCCCTCCTCGATCCCCGGTACAAAGCAAAAACTCAGCACTTTCCTTCCAAACCCCCCCAAATAGAGAGTAAAAGACAGGAATTGGAGACCGTGCTGATTGATCAACTGGAGACATCTGTTGCGTCTGCTTCACATTTTTCAAATGTCACGGTGGAACAACGTCAGCAACGTGAAAGCAGTAGAGCGTCAAGTAGTCGTAGCAGCAGCAGCAGCAGGCATTGTGGCAGAAGCCTAATGGGTGACCTCTAGCAATCTTTATTTACCTCCTCACCAACGCATGTCATGCAGGGCACACATGCAAAACACAGAGACCGGCTTAAGATCATGGTGCACGACTATCTGCGTCTCAACACCAATGTTTTTAAATATGTTCCGGACCCATTCGACTTCTAGGTATCCAAAATGGATGAATGGCCCGCCATAGAGGTGTTGTCCTACCCAGCAGCCAGCGTCATATCTGAGCGGACCTTCAGCAAAGCGGGAGGAGTCTTACAGACAAACGCATCCCGGGTTTCCACAGATAATGTTGATCGTTGACTTTCATCAAGATGAATCAGGCATGGATCTCTGATGATTTGAGCCCCCAGTTGCCGGGTCACCGATTAGTTGCCCTTCTACTTCACATTCCTCTTCCAAAAGAAATGGTCCTCTTGAAAACTTTTTTTTAAATGCTTATTTCTTACTGCAATTTTTATTCTCAGTTCCCAAAAAATAATTTTGCTGGTTTTGCGGTGAGGAGACTGTAAAAAACACCAAGGTTTCATGACAAAACCGTATTCCATTTACTCAAATTTATCTTTAAATTTTTCGCATTGTCAGTGGCTTTGGGGTTTATGTTGCTGTGAGATACAGCTATAATCATGATCCTTTGGAACAGAAATGTGGCTTCTAAGTGGATTTTTTCCCTCACAATTTTAACAGTGGGTGAGAAGTCATTTTTATAATTTTTGGGTCATGCTGCTTTGAAATGCAGCAATACTGCAGGTGCTATTATAAAAAAAATGGTTTCTACCAGACATTTGTTCTTCACAATTGTCGAGAGTGGCTCAAGGGTCATATTTTGAATTTTTGGGGGCATGTTGCTGTGAAATGCAGCTATATACAGATCTATTGTAAAAATGTGGTTGCTAACAGACATTTGTTCTTCATAGTTGTCAAGAGTGGCTCAAGGGTGATGGTGCTGTCAAAAACAGGAATAGGTAGGACACTTTTAATGGACACATATTGCAAAATGACTTGTTATTGCAAGATCTTAAACATAGCTAGCAATCCCTGTAGTGAGACAACCCATTTAATACAATTAAAAAAAGAGAAGCAAAGACGTGGTGGGATTCCATCCTATTTTAAAAATGAGTTTTCTCGAATTAAACTACTAAAAGAACTGCATGCACAAAATAGCTGATACAAATATTCCTATGAATTGTACAAGGGAGGTACAGGAAGACTTGAACAGATATAAGTTATTCAGAGGACATGGTGTATGGAGCACATTCGCCATCCCAAGAACAGAGACAATATCCTCCAACACGTTGAGTAAAACGAGAAAAAGAATGCCAAGAAAAAGGGCACCTGGGTGAAACAGGAAAGTCAACCACCAGCATTTCCAAGTGAAGCTCAATTGGTCGCACTCATATGGAGGGGCAAGGCGTCTCGTAGAGGCCGAAATTTATCTAGCGCTACCCAGGTCTTGACTGTGTACTGAGGAAGGCTGAAGGTCTTAGCTCACACTTCCGCTTCTGCACTCTGCTTCAGCACGAGTTTTTTTGTTGCTGCATTATAAGGGCATTTTTTGCCGTGTTAATGGATGATGGACTCCTTCCTGGGCTATCACCGCACCCACTGTAACTCGGGCACTGCTAGCTGAACCTGCGTGTTAATAGATGACGGACGCCAGCCCTTGCTCTCACCACACACACTGTAAGTCCAGCCCTGCCAGCTGAACCTGCGTGATCCATGTTTACAGCCTCACCCGCCTTGATCAGTAATTTCCTCCAACCCACTTGACAGTAGAATGAAGGATTTTCAGACAGGCCTCGTTGACCTACTGGGGACATCAGTTTTGTTTGCTTCACATTCTAATGTCACGGTGGAACAATTTCACCAGTAGAATGGCAAGTAGCTCTAGCACCAGCAGTAATGGAAAACGAGTTGTTTTTAATATAGTTTATTTCTTATTGAGAAATTTTTTTGATGATGGTCCATAAGGGGACCGGTGTGGGTTTTTGGGTCATGCTGCAGTCCAGGACATGGATAGTCAATGTCCAGTTTAACTGAAATCGTGGTTGAAAGACTCCTTTTTCCGGCACTTTTTAATCTGTGGGTCATACAAGTTTTGGGGTCATATTGCGGTCCAGGACAGGCATAGTCAATGTCATGTTCAACTAATATGGTGGTCAACGACTCCTTTTTCCGGCACTTTTTAATCTGTGGGTCAGACAGGTTTAATGGTCATTCTGCGATCCAGGACAGGTATAGTTAATGTCCAGTTCAACTAAAATGGTGGTTCAAAGACTCCTTTTTCAGGCACTTTTAAATCTGGGGGTCATGCAGGTTTGGGGCTCATTCTGTGGCCCAGGATAGGTATAGTCAATGTCCAGTTCAACTAAAATGGTGGTTGAAAGACTCCTTTTTCCGGCACTTTTTAAATATGGTGTTAATGCAGGTTTAGGGGTCATGCTGTGGTAAAGGACAGGTATAGTCAATGTCCAGTTCAACTAAAATGGTGGTTCAAAGACTCCTTTTTCAGGCACTTATTAAATCTGGGGGTCATGCAGGTTTAGGGGTCATGCTGTAGTTAGAGATGGGCGAATTAAAACTAAAAAAGTGGAATTCGTTTAGAATTTCAGGAAAACTTCGGTTCGGAACAAATTCGAACTTTGGGGTACTTTGGGTGAACGAAGTGTGCTTTTGATTGATAAAATGGCTGCGAGCACATGGCGTTACATGGGGCAAAGAACTCTGGGAGGAAGAAGGACATAGCTGCATGACATGTGCAGAGAGGGAAACCAATCAGAGACCGGCGGGATTTCTATGACGTCCCCCCGCACTAATATAAGTCGGGCACGACCTAGGAGCTCATACCGCCCTCACGTACTGATTGGGAAGGTGCTGACGCGGGTGCTTATGATAGCTGATACTAAAGAACTCATTTTTATAAAGCGATTTTTGGGGGGTGTCCTCAGCCTGTCTCAGAGACTGCTTCTCTTACGTTCTTTTCTGATTTTGTGGGGTATTGGATCTGAAGTCCAGTGTGTTGTCCAGTGCAGCAACATATACTTTTTAATGCTATCTGCTCACAGCCATTGAATACCCAAGGGTGATCAAAACCCTTTTAAATGTTGTATTTTTTTAAAAAAAACAGCTTTTTTACAATCCAAATAACACTTCTTTTTTGGGCTGCTAAATTCTTTTTCGTTTTTTTACACCCGGGGGTTAAATTTAAAGCATTGTTTCTGCGGGGGGTGTGGGGGACAAAAAGAAACCTTTTTTTTCACCCCCCAAAAAATTTAATTTTTTCCTGTAGAATAATTCACAAGGAAGGTTAATTACAATTTTACCTCTTGTTGTGTAGCGAAAAAAAACACGCCATTGTAACACCCCTACAAGCTCGTATTTTTTGGGTTGCTCATTCTTTTGCGCAAATTTACATCCGGGGTTTAAATTAAAGCTTGGGTTCTGCTGCGGTGGTGGCAAAAAGAAAATTTTTATTTCCCTGCCAAAAAAATTTTTTTTACCTGTGCATAATTCACAAGGGGAAGGGTTAAATTTCAATTTTTCCCCTTTTGGTTGTGTGGGGTTAAAAAAAACACGCCATTGTAACACATTACAAAGTTTCGTTTTTTTTGGGGTTTGTCAATTTTTCCGGCACAATTTACTCCAGGGGTTAATTAAGCGTTGTTCTGTTGCTGGGGGTGCCAAAAAGAAAACTTTTTTATTTCACCCCCAAAAAAAGAAATTTTTCTGTAGCTATTTCACAAGCAAAGGGTTTAAATTTACAAGTTTTTCCTTTGGGTGTAGCGTAAAACAAAACGCCATTGAAAAACATGTTAAAAAGCTCGGGGTTTTTGGTTGCTCAATTCTTTTGCGAAATTTTAAACTTTAAAAGTTTTTAACAAATTTTTTTTTTTCTGAAGTTGTACTCATTTAAAAGAAACTTTGCTTTTCCCCGCCACAGAATAAATTTGAAAGCAAAATTCAAAGCAAAGGTTTAATTAACCCTGTTTTGTGCTTTTACATTCAGAAAAATTACACAGGGGGGTTTTTTTAAACACAATACAAGTAAATTTTTCCTGCCATTTGTGGCGCAATTTATTTTCCAAAGGGGGGTTCCCAAAATTCTTAGGGGGTTCTTTGGGGGTCAAATATGGGTGTGTATTTATCATATACGATATCTTATCAAAACGTGTCTGTACATTTTAGAAAAAACCCGTAGGGCAGACAGAGAGGTGGCAGGCTTTTACCTGCGAGGGGCCCAGGACAAAAACATTTCAGGCCCGGGGCGCAGCAAAAGAAGGGACGTCGCGCGGGGGGTCACTCGGTGGGGCCCCAAAACTGCCGCTGTCATTTTTAGGGGCCCGTTTTTGTGCCCTAGCAAAAAAAGGGGTTCTTGATTGGTTGAATAGGTAAACCCAAATTCCCCCCGGGATGACATCTGAAAAACCCCAAAGCCAAAGGCCCGGTGGGAACGTCAGACACAACCTTATTTGGGGAGTGGCCCGGGAGGGGGGTCAGCGGCCCTCAAATTCCTTTAAAACCCGGGCCTCTGTTCACCCCGGTTTTCCCTCACCCAGGATTTTCATTGGTCTGGCCCCAGCGCCATTTTTTAGCGAGGTTTGAAAAATTTGAGGAGGGCAGTCAGCAGCTACTTGGCGGGCCGGGAAAAAAGGGGGCCAATATCCCTGCTTCTTGCAGTAGGCGGAAAAGTAAAGTTGTTGAAAATTGGCAGGGAGGTATGTTGTGGGGGGTTTCAGCCTCGATCCCAAGACCGGTGATGGGGGAACAGCAGTGACAAATGAAACACAAATAGAAAAGGGAATGTAGCCGCCCGGGCCATTTGGGGAAGCGGGTGGGGCAAGGGCTTCATCTTTGGGTCGGAGAAGGGGGGTTTTTGGCTTCCCGCTTTCGGGCGGAGCGCAGCCAGCAAGGGGGTTGTGGGGCCCGGGATTCAGCAGGGAGGGGCAGTGGGGGTTGGGGAAAGCCAAGCGGCCACGGGGTTTAAAAAAACCCTTTTTTCGCGGCCCCAAAAAAGGGTAGTGGAAAGGGTTTCTCGGGCGAGGCGGGGGGGTAGTAGTCGCCCCAGGGGCGGAGCAAAATTGGCGGTAAAATCCGATACTCGGCGGTTGGGGGCAGTTCTTTGCAAAGACACCGGAGGAGTGAATATGGGTATATGTAGAATCGGTGGGCAAAAATTTGAAGTGGGGGCCGGGGAGGCTAACGTTGGCCCCCCGGGCCCCTGGGGTAACACATGCAGCGTCCCCATCCGGGGGCCCTGGGAAAAAAGGGGCCGGGTGTGGTGGTCCATCCTGCCCCCGGCAGCAGCAGCAGGCCCAGGGGCATGCATCCCATTTGAAAGCAGTAAAGGCTCCACCACCTCTGCAAAAGGGGAAAGTTTTTTTTCCTTTCCCCATCATCTCCCGCCCCGTTTGCCTGCCCCCTCGCTACTCGTGGGGGCCAGCAGTCGTTCAGAAAGGGGCGATTGCAAAGGGGACAACAGTTTTGCGCCCAAACCCCTTTTTTGGTTTGCAAAAGCGGGGACCGGGCTCTGCCCAATTTGTTGGTACTGCAGGCCCTTTCCCTTTCCAAATGGTGGAATCTGCCCTTTCAGAAAAACAAAATGGTTTTGTGCCGACCCGAGATAAAGGGTGTTCCCTTGCCGTAATTTTTTTCCCCAAAAAAGGAAATCCCAGCCTTCTTAAATATGTGAAAAGAAGGGGGGCCAGCCCTTTGAGCTTTTTTCAGTTTTTTCCCAAGGTGCAGGGCCAACGCGGGGTTGGAGCTGTAATATGGTCGGGGCCCAAAAACTTTTTCCTTTACGGCCCGCTGGGGTGAATGTGTTTTCCTTTGCTCAGGCACCCCAAACCCAATTTGGGAAAGGGCCCGGCACTTTCCCCTCCACGTTGTAAAAACTGGGGTTTCCAGGCCCAATGTCCCCCTTTCCTCCTCCTCCACCCACCAACCCCCCCAAAATCCCCAGCCCCACAAGTACTGCCCCATCACACCCATGTGTGGGGCCCACAGGGTGATGCACCTGGTTGGGTTTCGGGGGAACAAAGTCCACAAGGGGGGAATTTGCCCCGCATCAGCAGAAAGAAATCTCGATGTGTGGCTTTTCCCCGCCCCCAAACTGCAAATCGGAACCATGGGGGGGGGAAGGGGGACAATGGGAGGAAACATGGTTTTCCCGCTGCCCCGGTAGAAAAAAAAAAATGGGTCCCTTTGCCCCCTGCAGGGCCCGAAAGTGTTAAATTTCGGTTGTGAAAAAGGCCCTTAATTTCTTCCACCGTTTCAAAAAGTTTCTGAAAATCCCCCAGGAAAACTGGGGCTTTTGCATTATAAATTCCCTACAAACCCAGAAAAACCTCCTCGAGTTGCAGCGGCAGAAGGGCCCCCCCCAACACACTTGATTGCAAAGTTTCCACCCTTTGGGAAATTCCGGGCTGCACATGTTGGTCCGACTTTTAATGAACAGGGGGAAAGGGCCCCTTAACGATTTTTGATGATCCGGGGCGGACAGGAGTAACTCCCCTGGGGAAATTTGATGTCGTCAGTGGAGCTCATGCATGACACCTGCCTTTTGTTGAGGCCATTCGAGGAGGCCCGTTATTTGTCAGTCCAGGACTTCGGGATAAATTTAACGTCATTCCACTGTTATGCCCGGAAACAGATGCTGAAAAATCTTTTGGGCAGGGGGAATTGGAGAAGTGACGAAAAACATCTCGGGGCCACATGATTTCCGGGGGGGGACTAAAATGGAGGAGGAGGGGAGGAGGGACATTGGAGCAGAAGCATTGTATGGTAAAAATGAGTGGTTTTTTCCCCAAGTGAAAAGGAGGAGGAGCAGGAGAAGCGGGAGGGTTAGATGGAGATGGGGGGAAGACGAGGGAGATGACCCGCAAAACACCCCTGGGGTTTTTACAGTGGAAATTTGGTGGGAGGGAGCCCTCGGAGTCAAATTGTTCAGATGGCCCGCAGTGTGTAAATTTCCCCCCGGGTAGTGGGCACCGAATAGTCACCCTCCGGGAAAAGGGTTTTACTTTCTGGCTCTCCACCTAAATTTGGGCCCTCGCTACCGGTCCAAAAAGGGACCTTTTTCCCCGGGTTTTTGGAAGGAGGACCAAAAACTAAATATATTGGGAAATCCCCCGTTTGTCAGTTGGCCCTGCCTTTTGTGCGGCATCGTCCCCCTGACAAGTCTGACCGGGGGGTTTTCGCGCTCACGTACTACGGGCCCCAAACTGTTTTGGGGGGAAAGGGGAGGTAGGGCAGTACCAGCTCCATCAGCAGCAACCCAAGTCCCTTTAGTCATGATGAGCAGCTTCCCCTTTACCAGCCCGCCCGCGCCCGGGGCCTGGGGGCAGACCTGGAAACCAAAAAGGTGGTGGCCTACTTGGAAAAAAAACACTCTTTCCCCCCCGTTAGAAAATCCGCTGGGTATGGGCAGCCAAACGGGGTGTGTGGCCCGGGAACTTGCAGAGTTTGGGGTGGAAAAAGCGTCCTGCCTGGCCAGTAGTGTGGCATCCCCGAGTGGGTGTTCAGTGCGGCATGGGCCTTTGTTACCCCCAAAAAGGGAAACCCCCTTGTCCCCGGGAAAATTTTGGGAAAGGGCTGACACCTCACCCCAAAATGTGAGGAAAAGAGTTGGGGTTTAAACTACCTTTCCCTTTGCCCCTTTCTGATTTCCGGCCCCCCGCCTGATGCCCAAAACATTTTGCTGACAGTTTCTCCCTCTGCCACCCAAACCCTCTTTAACCCGGGAATCGTATGCCACCCCCTCCCACACCCGTTTATTGTGCCACTCTCTGCCCTAAACTGTTTTCTGCGGGTTTCGGGGGCCTTTACAAAACCCCCACTGTGTCAAATTTTGCCCCTCTCTGACCTCATGCTGGGTTTTCTTGCCGGGCCCTCACCTTCCCTCCCCCCCGTCATTGTGCCAACCCCTGTGGCCTACTCCGTTTTTGCCCCCTCCCAGAATGTTCATTGTGCCCCTGTCTGACCTTCATGCTGTTGTGTGGCTTTCCCGCCGTAAAACCCACACACTGTTCATTTTTTTCCCTTGTGGCCTTTCTTTGTTTTTCCCCCCTCCAGGGAAAGCATTGTGCCACTCTCTGACCTCATGCTGTTGCTGCCGTCACTTAAAATCTCTGTTTTTTGTGCCACTCTGTGGCCCTACTACTGTTTTTGCCACCTCCAGAAAAGTCAAATTTTGCCCCTCTTGACCTCATTTCTTTGCTGCCCACAAATCCCCCTCTCTGTCATTCTGCCACTTTGTGGCCCACTCCTTTTTTTTCCACCTCCAGAATGTCATTGTGCCACTTTTTCAGACCCTCATTTCTGCTGCCGCCTTCCCCCCCTCTCTGTCATTGTGCCACTTTTTTTGTGGGCCTACTCCAGTTTTTTTCCACCTCCAGAATGTCATTGTGCCCCCTGTCTGACCTCAAAAGCTGCTGCCATGTACCCCATTCTCTGTCATTGTGCCCTCTGGGGGCCCCACTACTGTTTTCCCCCCTTTCCGAATGTCCCTTGTGCCCCTGTCTGACCCCTGCTGCTGCCGCCGTTCACCTCCACTCTCTGTCTTGTGCCACTCTTTGGCCCCTTACTGTTTTGCCACCTCCAGAATGTCATTTTCCACTGTCAGACCTAGTGCTGTTTTTTTCCCCCCTCACCTCCACCCCTTTACGTGGCCCCTCTGTGGGTACTCCAGTTTTTTTCCAACCTTCCCGAAGTTATTGTTTCCATTGTTTTGACCCCATGCTGCTGCTGTGGCTGCTGCCGGGAAACTACAAAAAATGTCTTTGTTTCCATCTGTGGCCCACTCCTGGGTTTTTTTCCCCCTCCCCAATGGCATTGTGCATGCCAGACCTCATGCTGCTGTGGGTGCCGCCGGGACCTCCAACTCTGTCACTGATGTTGTCACCTGAGCCCGTTTTTTTCCGGTGTCGCTTCCATGGGCTTTATAGGCCCACATTCCCCCTTCAGGGTTTTTTTGGGCAGTTTTGCCCTTTTAAATGCCCCGGAATTTTTTTAGTGAAGCGATTTAAGAGCCGGGGGGCAGTCATGTGCGTGTTTATACTAAAAAAACAACATTTGTATGAAAGGGCCCAAAACAAGCTCCCCCTTGCATTTTTTAAGCTTTTCAAAAACGTTCTACAAAAACACCCTTTCAGGCTTTTATTTAAACCTGGAAAAAGATGTTTTTGGGAAAAGCGGGGTTCGTCCCCGGGAAATAATTCGGGACCGAATTTTATTTTTGTCGGGGAAAAATTTGGCGGGAAAATTGGCAAAAAACCGGGTTTTTTTTGAAAATTCGCCCCCCGTGTGGAGGGGTTTCTGACAGAGCAGCATTGGGGGTCGACAGTTGGGACAAAAAGGGAATTTTGGAGGTTTGGCCCAAAAACCCGTTGTAGGCCCCCAGAGTGGCCCCAAAGACAACCCTGTGGAGGTCCACGGGGGGCCAGCAGCCCGCATTTAGGTCAGGGAAGTGGGAAAAAAGCATTCTGGAGGTGGTAAAAAAAAGTAGTAGGGGAAAGAGTGTCATAAAAAGGGGCAGAGAGTGGAGGGGGACGGCCCCGCAGCAGCATGAGGGCCCGAGAGTGGGACCCAAAGAAAATTTTGGAGGGGGCAAAAACGTTGTTAAAGGGCCCCAGAGGGCACAAAACACAGTTTTGGAGGGGCCGGCAAACAGCGGCATTTAGGTCGGCCGTGGGGACAATTTACATTCTGGGGGGGTGGCAAAAAAAAGGGAGTAGGGGCCCCGGGGGTGGGGACAAATTTACACAGGGGTGGATGTCAGGCAGGGAGCAGCATGAGGGCAGACAGTGGGGACAAAGACACAGTTTTGTAGGGGGAAAGGCAGCGCAGCCCTGAGGGCAGGCAGTGGGAGAAGAACATTTCCCGGGGGTTTGGGAAAAAACAGGGGTAGGCCCCAGAGGGGGGCACAATGGAAAAGTGGGGGGTTTACAGGGGAGCAAACAGCATGAGGTCAGGGGGTGGCACCAAAGGGCATTCTGGAGGTTTGGGAAAAAAAAGTAGTAAAGGGCCCCGAGTGGCAAAAATGACAGAGAGTGGAGGGTCAAAAGCTCAGCAGTTTAAGGTCAAAAGAGTTGGGAAATGACCAGTGTTTGGGGCACCGGGCAGAAGCAGCATGAGGTCCAGGCCAAATGGTACAATGACATTCTGGGGTTTTGGGAAAAAACAGGGCAGGGCCACGAGGGGGCACAAGAACATTTTTGGAGGTCACAGCATCAGCAGCATGAGGTCAGAGAGTGGCACAATGACATTCTGGAGGTGGCAATAAAAGGAGTTGGCCACAGAGTGGCACAATGACACAGTGTGGAGGTCACGGCAGCAGCAGCATGAGGTCAGACAGTGGCACAATGACACTGTGTGTGATGGCATGGCAGCAGCATCATGAGGTCAGGCAGTGGCACAATGACATTCTGGAGGTGGCAAAAACAGAAGTAGGCCACAGAGTGGCACAATGACACAGTGTGGAGGTCACGGCAGCAGCAGCATGAGGTCAGACAGTGGCACAATGACACAGTGTGGAAGACACGGCAGAAACAACAGCAGCAGCATGAGTTCACATAGTGGCACAATGACACAGTGTGGAGTTGACGGCATCAACAGCAGCATGAGGTCAGGCAGTGGCACAATGACTTTCTGGAGGTGGCTAAAACAGGAGTAGGCCACAGAGTGGCACAATGACAGAGAGTGGAGGTCACGGCGGCAGGAGCAACAGCATGAGGTCAGAGAGTGGCACAATGACACAGTGTGTAGGGCACGGCAGCAGCAGCATGAGGTCAGGCAGTGGCACAATGATATTCTGGAGGCGGCAAATCAGTAGTTGGCCACAGAGTGGCACAATGACAGCGAGGGGAGGTCACAGCAGCAGCAGCATGAGGTCAGAGAGTGGAACAATGACACAGTGTGGAGGGCACAGCAGCAGCAGCATGAGGTCAGACAGTGGCACAATGACACAGTGTGGAGGTCACGGCAGCAGCAGCATGACGTCAGACACTGGCACAATGACATTCTGGAGGTCCCAAAAACAGGAGTAGGCCACAGAGTGGCACAATGACACAGTGTAGTGGTCACGGCAGCAGCCACAGCAGCAGCATGAGGTCAGACAGTGGCAAAATGACATTCTGGTGGTGGCAAAAACAGGAGTAGGCCACAGAGTGGCACAATGACACAGTGTGGATGTTACGGCACCAGCATCAGCAGCAGCAGCATGAGGTCATAGATTGGCACAATGGTAAGCGCTGTATATACACGTCGGCGTCGCAGGGGGGTGACGCATCGCTTTCATCACCCCCCTGCGATGCTGGGATCCTCTGAGCCGGCAACTCTGCCGGCCGAGGAGGTCCCGGGCCCCGTGAGCCATTCACAAGCTGCAGGACCTGGACACTTCGGACCGTGCCTCATTAGGTAAGTAGGTTTTTTTTATTTTATTTTTATTAACTAAAGGGGGCATATGTGGCTACATGGGGGCATATTAATAGCTACATGGGGCATATTAATGGCTACAGGGGTCGTGTGTGGCTACAGGGGGCATGTGTGGCTACAGAGGGGGATGTGTGGCTACAGGGGGCATATTAATGGCTACAGGGGGGCATATGGGGCTACAGGGGGCATGTGTGGCTACAGGGGGCATATTAATGGCTACAGGGGGGCATATGTGGCTACAGAGGGGGCATGTGTGGCTACAGGGGGACAGTGTGGCTGCAGGGGGGCATGTGGGCTACAGGGGGCATGTGGTGGCTGCGGGGGGCATGAGTGGCTACAGGGGGGCATGTGTGGTGACAGGGGGGCATTAGGTGGCTACAGGGGGATGTGTGGTACATGGGGCATTATTTAATGGCTACAAGGGGGCATATAATGGCTACAGGGGGGCATATGTGGCTACAGGGGGGCATGTGTGGCTACAGGGTGGCATGAGTGGCTACAGGGGGGCATGTGTGGCTAAGGGGGCATGTGTGGCTACAGGGGGCATGTGTGGCTACAGAGGGGCATGTGGCTACAGGGGGGCATGTGTGGCTACAGGGGGCATGTGTGGCTATAGAGGGGCATGTGTGGCTACAGGGCGGCATGTGGCTACAGGGGGGCATGTGGCTACAGGGGGCATGTGTGGCTACAGGGGGGCATGTGTGGCTACAGGGGGCATGTGTGGCTACAGGGGGGCATGTGTGGCTACAGAGGGGCATGTGTGGCTACAGGGGGCATGTGTGGCTACAGGGGCATATTAATGGCTACAGGGGGCATATTAATGGCTACAGGGGAGCATGTGTGGCTACAGGGGGGCATGTGTGGCTACAGGGGGGCATGTGTGGCTAAGGGGGCATATGTGGCTACAGGGGGGCATGTGTGGCTACAGGGGGCATGTGTGGCTTAGGGGGCATATGTGGCTAAGGGGGCATTTGTGGCTACAGGGGGCATATGTGGCTTAGGGGGCATATGTGGCAAAGGGATCATATTATATTTGGCTAAGGGGGCATATTATATGTGGCAAAGGGGGGCATATTACCTGGCTATGGGGGGCATATTACCTGGCTAAGGGGGCAGTAACCTGGCTACAGGGGACTAATAACCTGACTACAAGGAGCATTTTAATGGCTACAGGGGGCAGTAACCTGGCTACAGAGGGAAGTAACCTGGCTAGAGGGGCTAATAACCTGGCTACAGGGGGCAACAACTTGGCTAAAAGGGGCTACAACCTGGCTATAGTGGGCTACTACATGGCTATAGGGGGCAAATATTTACCTACAAGGGGGTAATTTTTACCATTGGGGCATTATAGATGGGGATTTTGTAAAGAGATAGGAAATTGTTGAGAAATGCTGATAAAATGAGGAGTCTAAGATGTTTTGTACATTCCACAGTGAAGAGTCGTTGCCAGGAGAGGACGTCATGGCGACTGGGCCAGATGGAGACGAAGAGAAAGAGAACAACTCCTCAGAGACGTCTCCTGTAAGTTACCAAATGTAACTGCAGTGTAATCACTTATATTTCTCCTGAGCCTACATACAAAAGTTTTTTCTGTAAAAATACATCCGCAGTTCACAATGAGACGCAAAAAATTCCGTGTGGACCCAGCCCTACTCAGAAAAACTTAAGGGCCCGAGCCCCGGATGTTTTGGGACCCTAGCATCGCCCCTGCCTTGGGGTAACGATGGCCCCCGCCGCACTGAACACCCGCTCTGATGCCACAATACTGGCCGGGCAAGACAGCTTCTCCACTGTAAACTCGGCAAGTTGCGGCCACACATCCAGTTTGGCTGCCCAGTAGTCCAGCGGACCTTCTAACTGGGGTGGCAGAGTGCATCTGGACCGAGAGATGATGGCAAAGAGAAAAAACTCCCTTCTGCAGAGGTGGTGAAACCTTGACTGGTTTGCAATGGCATGCATGCCACTGGGCGCTGCGTTTGCTTGTGCGGCTGGATGGACCACCACATCTGAGCCAGTTTCCCCCAGCCCAAGGATGGTGAAGCGCATGTGTTGACGCAGGGCTGTGGTGCCAAGTTAGCTCCCTGGCCACGCTTCATTTTCTGCCTACAGATTCTACATAACCCATATTCGGCTCTCCGGTGTCTTACAAAGAACTGCCACACCGCCGAGTAGCTGTTTTTTACCGGCCAATGCTCCGCACTGAGTGACAAACTGCCCCGCTGCCCCTCGCTGATCCCCTGTGCCGCTACTTTTTTGGGCCTGCGAAGCGGGTTTTCTACCCCGTGGCCGCTTGGTTTCCCGACCTCACACTGCTGCTATCCTGCTGACTCACGGCCACACAACCCACTTGCTGGCTGCACCGCTGCCTGATGGGCAAGCTGACGCCCTCTTCTCCTGACGATAATGAAGCCCTTGCCTCACCCGGGATCCCAAGTGCGGTCGGCTCATCCTCATCTATTTGTGTTTCATCGTCACTGCTTTTCCTCATCCCCGGTCTTGGTATGCAGAGGCGACCCCTCACAACCAGGACTCTCATGCCACTCTCAACATCTATACTTTGCCGCCTCGCTGCCAAGTAGCTGCTGACTGCCCTCCTCAAATTGTTCATCCTCGCTATATGGTGGTGCTGATTCCAGACCACATAGTAGGTCTCTGGCTGAGGGAACCGGATGGACAGAGGCGGGTTTGAGGACAGGTGAGGGCCGCTGACCCACTCCCGGGCCATGCCAACAAAGGGGTTGTGTCTGACATTCCCACCGACTCTTGGCTGGGGTTGTCAGATGTCATCTGGGAGGAAGTGGATGACCTAGTCAACCAATCAAGAACCTTGGGTTGCTGAACAAACACACGGCCGCTAGATGACAGCGGAAAGTTGTGGCCTCAAAGAGTGACCCCTGCTGCGACGTCCCCTTGCTGTCTGCGCCCTGGGCCTGCTCCGGGAAATTTGTTTGTGCCCTGCCACTCGCAGGTGAAGAGCCTGCCACCTCTCTGTCTGACAAACTGTTTGTTCAAAATGTACAGACACTGTTTGATGATTAAATCTGTATATGATAAATATACAAACCCTGTTTTTGACTCCAAATGAACCCAGTAACAAGCTTGGGTAACCCTTGGATATAAATTGCGCTCCACAAATGGCCAGGAAAAATTTTTCTTTTTATGTGTCCTTTAAAAACACTGTGTATTTTATGAATGTAAAAGCACAAACAGGGTTAATTAATTTTCGGATATAATTATGCTAAAGGCAAAATTGCTTCTTTGGCGGTGAAAAAGAACGTTTTTTTTACTAAGTTTCAACTGCAAAAAATACTTAGTTAACCCTTGGATGTAAATTGCGCCAAAAGAATTGAGCAACCAAAAAACTACCAGCTTTGTAGCGGTGTTACAATGGCGTGTATTTTACGGTACACAGCAAGAGAAAAACTTGTAATTTAAACCCTTTGCTTGTGAATTATGGAAAAAAATGTTTTTTTGCCGGTGAAAAAGGCGGTTTATTTTAGTCACCACAACAGCAGAACAACGCTTAATTAACCCCTGGATGTATATTGCGCAAAAGAATTGAGCAGCCAAAAACTACCAGCTTTGTAGCGTGTTACAAAGGCGTGTATTTTACGCTACACAACAAGAGAACAACTTGTAATTAGCCTTTGCTTGTGAATTATGCTACAGGAAAAATGTCTTTTTTACCGGTGAAAAAGACAGTTTCTTTTAGTCACCACACCAGCAGAACAACGCCTAATTAACCCCTGGATGTAAATTGCGCAAAAGAATTGAGCAGCCAAAAATGAACTGGTATTTGGATTGTAAAAACGCGTTTCTTTAAATGAATACAACAGGAACAGGCTTAGATCACCCTTGGGTATTCAATGTGCTGTGAGCAGATAGCATTAAATGTATATGCAGCTGCACTGGACACACATGGACTTCAGATCCAATACCCCCCAAAATCAGAAATAAAAACGTTAAGAGAAGCAGTCTCTGAACAAACTGAACACCCCCCCAAAAAACGCTGTATAAAAATGGTTCTTTAGTATCAGCTATCATAAGCAGCCGGGGCAGCACCTTCCCAAATCAATACAGTGAGAGCGGTATGAGTGCCAGCGTCGCCCCGGACTTAATAGTGCGGTGACGGCACAGAATCCCGCCGGGCTCTGTTTGGCTTCATCTCTGCACATGTCCTGCAGGCTATGCCCTTCTTCCTCCCAGAGTTCTTTGCCCCATGTAACGCCATGTCCATTTAAATTTATAAAACTAAAGCACACTTCGTTCACGCGAAGTACCCCAAAGTTCGACTTCGTTCCGAACCGAAGTTTTCCTGAAATTCTAAACGAATTCCACTTCGGTAGAATCAATTCATCCATCTCTAGCGATAATCTATTAACGACTATCAGAAATCGTCTTGATAATTGACGATATCGACTATCGAGTCAATAACGATAGTTGACACAATCGCTCATCACCAGTCTGAACTTATATTGAAAGCAATGTAAATCACACTGCACATAGTTAGATGCGTGTTTGGGTCCATTTTGGGTCTAATACATGAATCCAAACACACATCTAAAAGACGCTGTGTGAACAGTCTTTATGGGTGACATGTATGAATGTTGGCACAGACAGGACAGTTCTAAATAGTTTTAAGGCAGTGTAGAATGTGTCAGAATGTATGAACCTGTTCTTCTGCAGTTCATACATACAGACGCATTGTAGTACCAATACAACAAGTCTGGCTTAGGCAGACCATCTTTAACTTGGTCGGTTGTTCTAACTCTTATGCACCTATGTTTGGCGTCAAACAATCATGAATGTGTCTAATTCTATGAATGTGGTGCAACATGCCCCCAAAACGCCCCAAATCTCTGGCGCATTAAAAAGTGTCACACGTGCACTTTCCCTGGCCAGTTTGGAGTGTGACTGTTCATACATCTTTAGAACAGGTCTACTACAGCCTTTTGATTCTAGATAACTGCCACATCTCCATTCATAGATGTTGCCCTATATGTCCTGTTAAAAATATATATGCTGTATTTTTAACCTGATTTGGATCAGTAACCATGCCTCTTTTTCACGGATTATAGCAGACCCCTAAAAAATGTTACTACTGTTTTTATCTTCATGTATATCTACCCATAACAACTGTCTAGCAGTAAGACTATCTTTGTTGCCCATAGCAACCAATCAGTACTCATCATTTCTTTTTCCTGAGCAATATATGAAATGAAAGCTGAGCGCTGAATGGTTGCTCATAGCAACCAATCAGAGCGCCCCTCTCATTTTACCACAGCACAATATAAAATGACAGGTGCACTCAGATTGGTTGCTCTGAGCACCAAGCTGAGTTTTAGACCTAGACGGTTTTCATACATGTGGCCCAAAGTCTTACTGTTAGACAGCTTTCATATTTAAGGCCCCACATGTTTTTTTCTCACTCGTTCTGGTTATGTTCCTGTAGTTTAAACTTTACATCGAATTTTAACCAAACTTGTCCCCATTTCATGATTTTTACAATCCTTTCTATACAACATTATATTATACTATTATCCAGCCATATTATTCACAGTCATATGTTTCGTCAGACATTAATATTTCCAGTTCATCAGTTTTACTGGTCAGACTAATAACATAGCAAAAATGTTTCCCTGTATTTAAGATAGGTGTATTCCAAATAAATCACCATCTTCATGGGTAATACGACATTACATCATGCATATACATGTAGTAAAGATATAGGGCCACCTGTATGAAAACTGTCTAGGTCTAAAACTCACTTTGTTACCCATAGCAACCAGAGCACCCCTTCCATTTCATATCGTACTCTGGAAAAATGAAAGGGGAGCTCTGATTAGTTGCTGTGGGTAACAAAAAGAGTTTTAGTAGTAAACGGATAAAAGTATGAACCAGCCAAAATCCAAGGGTAGAAGGCAGTGCAAAAATTTAGATTTGAGAAAGGATCGCTGATTCGAAACATGTCAGCAAGGAGCTGGTTGCTTTCCGTTTTGTCTTTTTAAATTTTTGTCTTGGTCTGGATATGGTCTTACTTAAATAAAGTTTAAATGTTTGCACTGCCTTCTACCCTTGGATTTTGGACAGTTTTCTACTGTGGCCACATAGTTGTGTCATATCTCATATTATATATATATAATATATATAAAATATTATATATAATATATATATATATATATATACATATATATATATAATATATATATATATATATATATATATATATATATATATATAAAATAGATTATGACCCACAGACTATTAAGCTTATTGGTGAAGAGGGATTCACAGCAATAAATTAATAAAGTTATTCTAAATACTTTTCTATAAAAAGACATCAATCTTCTCAGCTCCTTCTGCTCTAGAAAACGCTTCTGGCAGACTAAACTGCATTTTCTATGTGTTAGGTTCCCAATAAATATTTTAATGGCTGTTTTCACATTACTTTTCACTTTTTTTCTTGAGAACATTTTCAAGAATGGTGTAAAGGTGTTAGAAACAATTCTAAACATTTACAAATATGTTTATTTTATAAATCACATATATGTGCAAACCATCTTCATATTGTCAGGACTACACCAGACGTTTAGGGAAAAATTTTTAGCGTTTTTACATACTATATATTTTAGCTTTTTGGAAATTATTCATAATTGCCAGATAAATATTATCTTGGCTGACTAAGATTCAGAATCTGCTAAAGAGAATTTACAAAATTAGTGTTCAAAAATTGCTTATTTTAAATTACAAAACGTTTATTAAGTTTTCATTTTAAAATGTTAAAATGATGAATTACGTATAAATTTAGTCTTTGATAGTTTGTCAACATTGAAATTACTTTTTAGAAAACCATTTATCACGTAAAAGATAAACACATTAGTAGATTTATTAATTTTATGTTTTTGAAACTCTGCAAACTTATTTCTAAGACAGAGGGAAGTGGAAAATTGCATTAATTTAAATTATTAAATGAATTAAAATGTTAATAAACAGGAATTAAGAGCTGTTTATTCACTATAGAAGTGCTGATGTTGAGTATATATAATATTACTGGATACTGACAAAATCAATATAAAGAGAAAAAACTCACACAAGTTAGTCAAGCTAATAAAAACAAAATATTACATTTTGATTACAAATCCCCTTTAGTACAGAGTAAAATGGTTGATGTATATACTACTAGTAAATTCTGGAGAGAACGGATATAGGGCCACATGTTTGAAAACTGTCTAGGTCTAAGACCTTCTTTGTTGCCCCTAGCAACCAAAGTCTTAGACCTAGACAGTTTTCATACAGGAGGCCCGCAACTTTTTTAGCCTTGCATCATTGCATTGTAGAAATAATGCTGCTAAGTATAATTTTCTCATTTCCACAATACACATGGAAAGAGCAAACCAGATGGCACAGTTTGGACTACAGCATTTTTTTTTAAACTTTATACAGGGTTTAAGTACTCTAATGTAATATGTATCATATGTGTCATGACTGTTACCTATAATAAAAAAGGGGATTGTACCAAAAGAGAATAGTAAAGGTATGGTTGTTATGGGCAACCAGAAATGTAAAAATGCTTTAAGAAATTCCAGGAAGGGTGCCTTGAAGATGTGGAATAACAGAAGTATTTTCAGGCACTCAAGTCCACAATGTTAGTCATGCAGATACAGATATGTACAAATGTAATATATTGAATTAAGCTGATCAAACCAGTGTCTGGCAATTCAAGTCAAGCAGAACTGGGTATTTGTTACTACAGATAGTAGAAAAGGATGGTAATCAGTTGACCCAAGGTTTCTGTAACAAGAATTTATCAGAGCCAGGTGTGCAGTAGCATAGGCAGCAAGACAGAAGAGTAGTGGAAATTGTTTTATTTTAGGATGTACATGTCAATGTAGGATATTTACTAGGAAGAAAAGGTCTATAACCATTTATGCTGCTCAGACTGGCAAATTACTAGAGAGCAGGTTGGTCCATTGGTTCACTCACGTAGGATGAGATTTAGCCATTACTCCTGATTACACTGTAAAAATAACAGCACTATCATTTTAAAGGGATATTTGTGTAGTGGTACATTTTAGTCATACACTGTGGGGTACTGCCAATACTCACAGGTGATGGACAATGGATTCACTGGATCACACAGGTTTCAGCATAGAACCAAACCAGGAAGCAATGTCTAAGGAGCAAGGATTTTATACCCCTTAACCCCTGTACAGGGGACTCCCAGAATACCCACAATGTGGTCACCTACAGTGACATTTCATGTCCAGGCATGGTAAGAGAGCAGATGAAAGATGAAGTCAGGTAAGTGAATGGTTGAAGCAGGCTAAGTTCAACCAACATCAGAGATGAAGCCAAAGCTGCGACTAGAGAGAGGAAAAGTTCAAAGTTACAGGGAAAATTTGGAGGTCAATACCAGGAATGACTACTTACAATTTGTTAACAAATCCCAAATTGCACAATCATCGGTTAGGCACTGGAGTAAGGGAAGTGTCCATTTAAATAGTCATCAGAGATCAGATATTGAAGGGAAACAGATTGGCAGTGTACAGTGTATTTGTCCTGCAAATTTAAAAGAAACTAATCTGTGCTAGAGAGCAGCCACAGCAGAGGACTGTGCTGTGTTACAGAGTAGCCACATTAAAATCCAGGTAAAGCCACACCGTGACACTATTCATTTTTGGGTTGGACTTTAGTGAGATACTATCTTGTTTTGGGTGCTTGTGTCACAGTATCAATTTTAGAGTGGCTTGTATAACACTATAACTCTTTGAAGGACATTGTGTGGCAATAGCATGTTTTGGAAAATTATATATGGAACAGTTATATTTTAGGGTCACTTGTATTCCCTCCTTAATGGCCATTCTTCCTCAAAGCCAGGAAATTATGGAACTTGTGGATGACAACAGGGACATCAATATTCTATTTTGGCTACCAGGACCTTTTTCTGAACCAAAACCATTTCAGTCAATAATACTGTCCTGTAAAGCATTTGACATAAAATCTTGATGATCTCGTAGACATCTTCTGGACAGCAGATAGAGTCACAGGCTTGAAGGAAAAGTTGATAAGACAATAGGCTTTAGGAGAGACACATAGAAGGTATTGGGAATCTGTTGAAAGGAAAACATAGTTTGAAACTTGGCCTGGTGAATCACAAGTAAAGTGACTCAAAAAGCAAGGAACTAACTTGAAACACAGAACTTTAAGACAAATGAAGAATGCCAGGCTTAGTCTCCCGGTTGGAACACAATCAAGACTTTGTGTCCTTTGTTTGCTTGTGACTTGAAACTAAAATTGGCTTGCAACAGAAACTGATAGGTGTCTCGCCAAATATGGGGAAGTTATGGAACTAATACATAGACACATTCTATGAAACTTAAAAAAGGAAGGGGCATGTAAGAATTCTGACCTTAAAAAACAAAGAAGGATAATGACACAGTGAATTGACTTTTATAATTGGTATATTTGACAATAAAATGCTCCCCCAGGAAATAAAAGCTAGAACACAAATTGCCTCAACTTAAGAACACAAAATGATGAAGATAGCTGTTCAAAACCTCATTTACACACTACACTTGTTTGTTAGATTACAATAGTACATGAAGGTGAAGTCCAACTGAACCTCCAAAATGTAAACTGGATCCCATAATCAGAAACAATGTGTTGTGACAGTCTATGTGTTTGAAGAAGTGAGTGGATAGTTGCGCATCAAAGGAAGGACTAAGTAATGGAACAAAGTGTGCCATCTTGCAAAACCGGTCAATGACAACCCAAATTATGATACAACTGAAGGATGGTGGTATGTCAGTGATGAAGTGCATGGCAATGTGAATCTCTGATACCGGCAGAAGTTGCAGGAGGTCAACGGTTTTCAGATGTAGCTCCATGTTGTGTGCACAAAGGATCCAGCCACATAATCTTGAATGTCCTAAGGAAGAATCGGTAGTAGTAGTGTTGGGAGATCCAGCTCAGGGACTAAAGAACTCCAGAACTTCTTGACAACTTACAGGAATGTCCCTAGGACAAAGCTTGCTTTCCTCCTGCTTGACGTACAAAGGTCTTCCCAGAAAGAGTTTTGTGAAGATGAATTGGAGCTGCAGAAATGAGTTGGTTTAGATTGACAATGTACTGTGACTCAAGACTTGATAAGAAGCATACAATGACAGCAACAATGTATCAGCATTCTCTTCTACTGGCCTAAAATAAGGAAGGTACATAATTGAAGGGGAAAGAAAAAAAGGAGACCAACCAACTTGAGGTTGGTTCAAGTGTGAGCTGTCTGCAAGTAAAGAAGACTCTTATGATCCATGAAGATGACAACTGGATTCCAGTCTCACTCCAGCACCAACTTCCTTAGAAGCAATTCTCCATCGTCAATAGTATGAAGAAGGTCCTGGAGAAGAACCTGCAAGTAAATGTTTTACCTTTTTCCCTTCAGAAAGGACTACACTTGTCCCAATGGTGGATGTGTTTACCTCCATGAAAAATGGCACATCAGGATATCGATGATGCAAAACTATAGCCGAGTCAAAAAGCACTCTTCAGAAGAGAGAAAGCATTCTCTGTTTCAAAAGTTCAGGTATTGAGGTTATTGATTTTCTTGGTGAAGACAGAAATAGGGGCCTCTAAGTAAAGGAATTCAGGATGAACTGCCTGTAGTAATCTGTAAAAACCCAGGAAGCATTGGATGGCTTAGGGCCCCAACTGGGCATTGCCAGTTGAGTACTACATACTGCTTCTCAGCATCCAAGCACAGACTCTGACCACAAATTACATAACCTTGGAACAACAGGCTAGTATGTTTAAGGAGGGACTTATCCTGTTTCACATGCAAGTGGTTTTCTGCAGTCAAGTAAGGCTATGTCTTCAGTGTCTCTTAACAGAAAGAGAAGACAAGGGTTTTGTCCAGTTATACTGCCCCCAAAGCACTGAATAGATCATGGAAAATGTCACTCACAAATATTTGAATGACTGCCAGTACATTGCATTAGTCAAAAGTCATAACAAGATATTCATCAAGGGTATTGCAGTCTTCCACTCATTTTCTTCTCATATGCAGATCAAATTATGTGCCCATTTGAGATCTAACTTTATATAAATATTGGCACCCTGAATCCTATGAAACAGCTCAGAGATCAGGGGCAGAAGGTTACTGTTCTTTACCATGATCTTGTTGTGCTCTCTGTAGTGAATGATAGGCTGAAGAGAAATTAGGTGGATCTTTATGAAGAAGAACCCAACATCAGCTGGAGAAGATGAACCCCTAGATTCTGCTGGGTGTAGGCAGTCATAGCTTTCATCTTGGGTAGTGGCAATGGGTATACCCCATCCGAAGAAGGAGCTGTACTGGAAGCAGATCTATAGGAAAATTTTGAGGACAATGAGGTAGCAATAACTCCTCCTGTTTCTTCCTAAAGATATCAGCAAAATCTGTATACATTCAAAGAAGCATGGGAAGGTCTGAGATTTGATAAGAGACAGCTGAGAAATGTAGAGAAAGGGGTGGATAAACAGCAGTCATTCAGGAAATGAGGCACTATGTAGCAGAACTCTGATATGGCAGCTTAAAGGTAATGAATGGAACTCAACGTACCTGACCAGCACCTCACCATTAATGGAGAAGATTTCAAGTGATTTATAGGTAACCAATGTTTCATCACCAGGAAAAAATGACTAAAGATGCCTTCAGAGCCCATAAAACCAGACACTTAAAACTTGTACCAGATAATAAAACCAACATCATATGCAAGGTTTCGGCACTGAAAGGATAATTATTTTCGAAGGTCATGTCTCCCATAACCCCTAGGTATACCAGTCAGACAGGACAATCTTGCAGAAAATAATCTCTGTCCTCTAAGTAGAGATACAGATAATAGAGGAGTGCATACAAAGTCTTTTCAGCTGCATGGGCTCAACAATACAGACAAAAAAAGAGGTTGCCTGAAGGAGCCTCTGGAAGATCACAGTTAGACATGGAGCTCTTCAAGGTCACCCAGACTCATGTTGTTTTCCATAGTTAATTAGTTCATACAAGGGGGTAGACAGATTCTTTACACATGGACAACAGTTGACTTGGTAACCTTCCGTTAACTCCTTTCCGACATTGGACATACCCACATGTTGCTGACAGTAGTCCTCTATGGGAACAATTTTTAAAAAAAAGTAAATAAAAACAAACCAAAAAAACCCAACAAAAATAAAACATGCATACCACTTTTTCCAAATTAATAATGCCCATCACCCTAAAAAAGATCAAAATAAAAAGTACACAATAAAAGGGCTCCTACTTTTAAATTAACCAGAGGAGTATAGAACCTTAATAGCACCTTAACAGAGGGGTTTACAATCTATAGCTACCCCATTAACAGGGGTCCCAAGAGACAGCAACAGAATACCCAAAACACTAGCAACACGTGCGTTCAGGAAATCCACTGCAGAACCGTAGTCGGTAAACAAATTACCAGAAAGAATGTGTCTGTTATACAAAATACAGACAGGCAAAATTACTTTTTGAGACATATTGGGAAATACCTGACCGCCTATGTGACCTTCCCCTGAGTTGTCCAGGTGCTGGAGCTTTTCCGAAATCGGTCGCTTGGGACATTTTCGGATAAGGTGACCTGCTGCTCCTCCAGAGTCCCTTGTTTTTTCTGAATGCTTTGCGGTCTCTGGCAGGTATAGTAGATCCCAACTGCATTGGTTCCTGATCAACATCTCACGCCTCATTGGATATGGAAGGGGGAGTAGATACCTCATGCTGTTCTCTTTGGTGTTCGCAGAGGCGATGGTCAAGCTGAATATTCGGGGGTCATAAACTCTTTCAGGCTATTGGGTTGCGGATTACCAATCAACAGATTTTTGAGTGTCTCAGACAGACCTTGTCAAAAAAAGACACTGAAGTGCTAGGTCGTTTCACTGTGAGGATGCAGATCAGCATCTGAGCTCAGAGCAGTAGTCTTCCACTGAATGCCACCCCTGATGGAGGGACAGGAGGTTGGTTACGACTACTGACCAGACGTCTGGTTCATCATATGGGAGTACCAAGACCTGAAAAAATTAATCAATGGACAAGAGTTCTGGAGAACCTGGGTTTAAGGAAAAACTCAAGCTTGTGGAGTTCCCTGAAGCAAAGAAATGATGAACCTCACACGTTGTTCCTTACTTCCAGAGAAACGGGGCCTAAGCCGGAAGTACAACCTGCAATTCGGAAAGTCACAAAAGCACTGCGGTCTCCACAGAGAAACAGTCCGGCAGGTTGAACTTGGGTTTCACAGGGGTATATACAGGTGCGGCACCATTGGAGGATGTAGAATCTTGCAGAGGGACTCTTTGAGCGAGAGCCTGGACCAGTTGCGTAAGGCCATGATTCTGGTCCACAAATGCCTTCATAGGTTCCATAGTGGAAGGAAAAAAATTGCGGCTGATGATTCTGGAGTGATGCCCTAACCTTTGCCTGAATTGCCTTGCCTAGGCAGGGAACCTGCCCCAAGAAGGATGACCCTGCACTCAAATCTCTTCCTGAAATATACCCTAGTAAATGTGTGACAACAGACAGAAGATAAAAGCAAGACAAACAGGAAACATTTTCAGCTAAAACTGCATATTGTTGGAAAATAATTAAAAATAATTAATTTTCACAGCCTAATGTTAAAAAAAATGTGTGAAACAGCCGTGGGTCCATATATTCATTGACATCCCTTGATATATTACTTATGGGGTGTAGTTTCCAAAATGAGGTGCTTTTACGGGTGCTTATTAAGTTTTAGCACCTTAGGGTAGCTAAGGAAAATTCTAATAAAAATGGCACCCCAAAATTCAGTGTTTCTCCTATTCTAAGGCTTGTGGCTAAATTAAATAGTGCACTATGGCCACATATGTGATATCTCTAAAAAAATTTAAATGAATCAAAACGTAGTTCCCTGGTAACACCTACTTTGAATAGTGGATGACAATTGAAAATCTGCAAAAGAAAGTTACATTTTCAAAAATCACCTCCACATTGCTTAAAATTCTGTAGAACACCTAGAGAGTTAACAAACTTCATAAATTCTGTTTTGAATACCTTATGGGGTGAAATTTCTTAGTTGGAGATATTTAGGGTAGTGTCTAACAAAACCACATCAGAATTAGACTGGTGTTGCATATTTTCTTGAAAATGTAAATATAGCTACAAAATTTGTAAGCCCCCTAATGTAATAAAAAATAAAAAAACATTTCAAAATTATTCCAACATAAAGTAGACATTTTGATATTTTTCACAAAAAAAAAAAGATTGTATGGACCAATATTTCTAACGTGAAGCACAATGTGTCACAACAAAACAGTCTCTTAAACATGTGAATAGGTAAAAGTATCAAAAAGTTATTCTTACATAAAATGACAAATGCTAGATTTAAAAAATGGTGCCTTGTCAGAATGGTCAAAACTGGTGCCGTCGGTAACGGGGTTAGAGTATGAAAAACCCACAATGGTCACAGAAATAACTTGAAACTGTCAAAAGTAGTGGACCAAAAACACTAAACATGTCTAAAAACGATAGGAGCACAAACCAATGTATATAAAATAATATAAAATTTTATAAAAAATATATGAAAAATGAAAACATATACAACATATAAAATGTAATAGATACCTGACCTGTAAACGGTCAATGGAAATATGGCAAACTTCTCATGTGCTGTTTGCCATGTTCCATTGACTGTTTACAGGTTAGGTGTCTATTGCATTATATATGTTGTACATGTTTCACATTATTTCAGTGACCATCGTGGGTTTTTGTTTCTTTAACGGATAAGGGTTAGTACCAACAATTTTGGCATGTGAATATATAACGTGCAAAGCGCTTCCAGAAATTAGCTTCTGAGGCCTCATTATTCCAGGCCATGTCAGAAGCCAGGTTCAGAACTGAATGACATCCCAAACATAGAATTGCTTTGACATAAGAGAAAGAAGGAAGAAGCCGCAGATGAGGTTCACACAAGTTCCCAAAGGACCCTTGGTAACGTGGAAAGGAAGTCCTGAAAATAGGGACATGCTTGCTCCCAGAGGGAAGTAACCCGCACAGATAGATAAATGCCATCTTGGCTCACGCAGAGACAAAGTAGCAGGCAGTTGGGCCTCAATGTTCTGAAAGATTCAGAAAAGTTGCTTTTGTTGGGTACTTTGACTGGCCAGATCAACAGTCAGCTCTATAACCACAGGAAGAGGCACATCAGCAAGATCCATGGCCTGATTTTACTTTTACAACCCAACAGTGATATATGGTGGTCCTTCAGGTCTCATGCAAGTTTTAGCATAGAATTATGCCGGGAAGCAGAGTTTAAAGTGCCCCGCGGTTTACAACTGTTAACCCTTGTACAGATATCCTTGATTCAGGAAACTACCCTGTCCCTACCCTGAACATGGTCACTCATGACTACTGCTGTTGTCATATGTAACAAAGTATTGAGATGAACTTTGTTATTGACCAAATACTTATCTTCCACCATAATTTGCAAATAAATTATTTACAAACCAGACAATGTGATTTTCTGATTGTTTCTCATTTTGCAATCTCATAGTTTGAGATGACAATTAAAGTCTCTCTCATCTTTTTAAGTGGGATAACTTGCACATTTGGTGGCTGACTAAATACTCCCCCCCCCCCCCACTGTATATACTTAATGGGTAGATTACTTTCCTACCTACCTAATGGGAGGCCTTCCTACCTACTAAATTAGGAGATTGGCCTCCCTTCCTACCTAACTTTCTAATGGGGATCTAATTGGTCATATCAGTTGCTGATACTAGCTGTTTTATACAGCCAACAACCTGTCAGTAACCCTTAGATGCTGCAGTCAGGAGGTTAAGAGGAAAAAAGAAGATGCATCATTAAGGTGAGAATCTCTTACTTACATCAATCTATGCCACCACTGTTCTGATATTACTGCTTGTTATCCTACACACCAAGTGAAACTAAGTAGTCCTCTTCATTATGTGTGCACTCTAGATAGTCCTCAATATTCAGGAATTGCTGCTCCATCGGCCCACTGATTTTGTCTATACTGAGTTTAAACAAAAAGCTGGTAATTAACGCTAGGGGTTGATGCTGTGTTCAGCTTAAGGATCCAAAAATAAACTCTGATTTCTAAAAAACAGCTGTATGAGATGAAGTAATATATTGTTTTAATAATTGCCTCTACACTAATTTATACTGCTTTCAGATAGGGAAGCATTACACTGGTGACATAAAAGCTTACTTGATGAAGTATGGTAGACAATACAGTTCTGTCTTACACACTGTATTATCTGCTTAAATATATGTGTTCAGGACCTGGACTTCCGCCCAGGGATTCACCGCATTTAAGAAGGGAAGAGATGTATGGAGCAGGCTGATGAGCACAGACTAGTGACTGACACAGGATTTTTATCAGACAAAGTGAAATCGGCGAAGGTTTTTATGGTGATCGAAATTTCCAGATCATGCGATAATTAAGGTTAAAATCTGAGCATCATCTATTAAAGACATCGCGCCTTTTCACGCGCTTTCCTGTAATTTTTGGCGGCCCAGCAAATCAGATTACAGAATAGAGCCAGGGTGAGATGGTGTGCGACGTCATGACTGGGATGTGAATGGTTGCGCGATTGGGCTGGAAAAATCACATGACCTCGTTTTACAAAGAACGAGGTTTCCTGTTTCAGCCTCAGTGGTCTCTCAGCGTCGTCATATGTATAGACCTGCCGCTCTGCCTGTAGGGTCAAACAGCTCAGCGAAATTAGTCTATTTCGCACAGAGAAACCTCTACTATTAGCTGATGATCCACTTCAAATTTCAGTAGATTAGAGATTAGAACATTTATGTAGTTAGCTAGAAATTTTAAAGCAGCATCTACCGCTGTAAATACACGCGTGGGAGCGTGGGGGGGCCCCGCGGCGAACACAGACAAGCTCTATCTATAAAGAACACTGGAAAAAGTTCACCAAGATCCTTAGTGTAACATTGTAGTGGAATATCTTTATTATAAACAGTTATGCGGTTTTGGAAATATTTCCTGATATTGCAGCCTGAACTTATATGGATACAGCATCATTTCTATACTGCAGTCTCTTGTTAGCGCTGCAAAACTCCACCTTATATTTATCAGGTATACATTCAGATAGGCTGTTTCAAAAATTTTCAATTTTACCCATTAACACCTGTGACTGTTGAGATATCCACCTTGTCAGTTAAATTACAATACAGCAATCTGTAGCCAGCACAGGTTGTTGTTGCCAAAATACCATGTATCCGTACAAACATCACAGTTACGTGTTTTTTGACTTTTTGCGCACCCAGCATTGACTTTCATTGACGCAGCATCGTCACGTAAATCTCTTAAAACAGCAATTCTATATTCACCACAGTGAAAGAAAGGTGCAAAAAAATACTACTTTATACATAGCCAAAAACGTAACAGTTTACGTGTTCTTTATTGACTTTTGCGCACCCATCATTGTTCATTGACACAGCGACATTCTACAGAAAAAGTCTTAAAACAGCAATTTCTATATTCACCACAGTTGAAATAGAAAGGTGCAAAAATTATCGTATTTATGATACATAACATATACAGTTACTGTTTTTTGACTTTTACAGCACACCCAGCATTGTTCATTGACGCAGCATCTATGTAAAATCTTAAAAACAGCAAAATTCTATTATTCACCCACAGGTGATTTTTTTTTTGAAAGGTGCAAAAAATATCGGTTTATTATACCAAAACATCACAGTTACTTGTTTTTGACTTTTGCGCACCCAGCATTCTTCATTGACGCAGCATCTACGAAAAGACTAAGAAACACAATTCTATATTCACCACAGTGAATTGAAGTGTTGCAAAAAATTCGTTTTATTATACAAAAAAATAACATTACGTGTTTTTTACTTTTGCACACCAGCATTGTTTTCATTGACTCAGCATCTACGTAATCCGTTAAAACAGCAATTCCTACCATTCACCACAGTGAATTGAAAGGTGCAAAAAATACCGTTGTATTATACCAAAACATAACATATACGTGTTTTTTGGACTTTTTGCCCAGTCGCAGATTTGTTGATAACACCTTGCAGTTAAATTTGAATACCAGCAAATTTTGTTTTGCGATAGAGGGATTTGAGAATAGCTGTGATTTACTGTCTTTTAATAAGAGACTTTCCAACTATGTCCATACCTTCTCATTTTATTATATTTCTGAACATGGAGCGAAATGCAGGTGTAAGTGAGCAAAGAGGGGGGGTAAGCACATGGAGGTAGAGGTTACGAGAGAAGTGCTCCTTCCATGCTGTGCGACAACACGCATGCCAGCTGATCGTCAGTTGCAGACCGTCAGGCAGTCATCCTGGTCAGAGCCTGTTAATCAAATAACGAATACATCGTCGCCAAACTGTCCTTCAGTGGTTAATGCAACCTGCATCTAGCAGTCTTACGCTCCTCAGTCCTCGCATTCACGGCCACAAATGTCTTCATCCATCAACAGCATCCGTCCAACATGAAGCAGCCAAATGGTAACTTCGTGTACCACCACTGTGATAATCCATTGTCTGAAGACCTTTTGATGACAAAATGCGTTGGGTCAGAAGCGGCTATGTATAACGAGATCAAGAGGATGATTTCAGTCTGCTCTGACTCCCAGTTACTGATGCAATCAGAGGACGTGAAGGTAAGCCGTCAATCGGCAAAAATCCCGTGCGGCGTGCGGCAACGGCCTTGCATGGCCCTTGCTTGTAGCCGCAGCATATCTGGATGCAGAAAGTCAGGACGACCAAGTCACCTGTGTTGATGAAGATGATAATGACGACATTGCGGATCATCCTGGTCTTTATCCAAGAATTTGCTTGCGAGCGCTTCATCATGTACGAGGAGGAAGACGATGGGAGTAGTGTACCAATACGGGTCACCGCCAGAAAAAGGAGAGGAGAGGCGGTCGTCAGAAGTCCGCTGATATGATTCTGCCAACCACGGCCAGCGCAAACCCCGCTCACTCGCATATCCCGTCACAAAGTCCAGGACTTCTCAAGCCTGGCCTTCTTTGACCAAGCATCTGATTCCAGCGAATTCATATGCTCCCTTTGCCGAAAACGTCAGTAAGTAGAGGCAAGAACCTAATGTGGTTAACACCAACACTCCGCCACTCCCCGCCCCCAACATGTCTAGTCCACATGCAGCGAATGCATGAGTGTTGATATTGAGGGAACAACTTTGGCAAAAAGCGCCAGACCGACCGCCGGCCTCCAACCACTATCACACCCCCTCCTGTGCTCCTGCCTCCACACCTCCTCCACCACCACCAAGCGTTCACTCACAGGCCCATGTCTCTCAGAACATGATCAGGTGATCAGCCCCTCCGCTTCAGCCTCCACGACGCCCGAGTAACCACCAGCCACCACCAGAGACCCCATCCCTACCCCCTATTCTCCATCCGCAGTTTGACAACCTGCACGCCGTACAGTGGCCAGCTCTAGCAGCCAGTACCTTCCTGTCTTCCTAGAGTGGGAGCAGACGAACACACACTTTAACCCAAACCATCCCAAAAGCCAAAATCCTGAATGTCGCATTTGCCAGGCTTATTGGCCTTGCAGAAAGTTCCTTTCCGCGTCTGGTGACACAGGACATAGGGTTTCCGCCCATGTCATAGGCCGCTCTCCTGACCCCAATCTACGGATGCCGGAGCAGCGCGCAGAGTTAATAGCATTTCTTTGCCATAACAAAAAAAAAAAAAAAGAAAAAAAGGGGGGGGGGGGGGGGGGGGGGGGGGGGTGGGGGGGGGTGGGGTTGGGGGGGGTTGGATATAGAAAAAAAAAACAAAAAAATATATAAAAAAAAAAAAAAAAATAAGGTAGAAAAGGCTGTCCCTGCCCTGGCCAGCCACGTGTCATCTAAAATGTCAAGCGCGTCTGTCTGCATCTGTGTCCCGGAAAATTCCATCTCACCACCACACATGACTAGTAGCCACGGCCAAAGGCCGCTATATCTCTGTGACTGCTCACTGGGCTGAGCTGGGTGGATGTTCTCTGGGGGTGACGGTGGCTCTCAGCTCGGCGCACGCTCTTCAAAACCGAGGGATGGTGCCGGGCTCTTTCCCCAAAGGCCCTCTGGGTGGCATCACGTGCCCAGAGAACCAACCAGGCCAGTTGAAATTAATCTGCCTGAGACCGTCCACACACAGGTCAGGAGGCTGTGGACGGCTCTAAGCAACGAGACCCGACGTTGGCGTGGGTGTACAAGAACCTGGCCAGGCAAGGTGGTGTGCGATAAGGGCGAAATCTGCTGACCGCCCTTAAGATCGGTAGGCTGTGAGCCACATCCCTTGCCTGGCACATGTCATTGAACCTTGTCGTACCAGAAATTTCTAAAGAGCACCCGGTCTGGAACTGCCTGCTGAAGAAGGCTCAGGTCTGGTTTCTGCACATCCGCCGTTCACACCTGCTTCGTCCCACCCTGGCCGCCTTGCAGCGTCAGCTCGCCTTCCGTCAAACCGTCTCATTGTTGACGTGGCAACACTCTGGAAATTCCACCCTCCACATGCTCCAGCGATGTGGCAGCAGCGCAGTGGCCATTACTGCAGTACGAAGTGACACATGGCCTGACAAGCAGTCGGTGCGGACCTGGGGTGTGAACCACCGAGAGTGGAGGCATTGAAAGAGCTCTGCACCATCCTTGCCAGGTTTGGAGAATCCACCAAAATGGTGCAGTGCGTGACAATGCCCTTGTCACATGAGCATTGTGGGATCTTAGTTCTGGAACGATCGTTAGAGCATTCGAAACACAGGTCCCGCCAGCCGACGTAGGAGGAGACGGACACAGAAGCAGACACGGAGCCTTTCTCTCCCGTCAAATCACAAAGGCCCGACATTTTTCACATTTCATCGGTCTTCATAGCAGTGGTTCGGGGTCCAGAGCTGAGTGCAAGGTGGCGCATCAGCTCTCAGGGTTGCATCATCTCAGGCAAGTCAGGCTGTGTTGAAGCGTGCCGGAGCAGTGGAGGAGGAGGAGGAGTATTCCTAGAAACCGAAGTTACCGACGTCCCGCCTTCGAAAGAGGTTGGCGCGAATTTGAGCGGAGGAGGAAGATGAGGAAGATCAGTTGCTTGTGCCACCTCACCCAGAGGCTTGGGAAATCAAGGCTCCAACTCTCACTTGATTGCTTGGATGCTCCATTTCCTCCAACATTGATCCTCCATTAAGGCCATCAAAATGAACAACAGTTACTGGTGGCCACCCTAACTGGATCCCCGGTAACAAAACAAACTCAGCACTTTCCTTCCACCCACCCATATAGAGAGTAAAATGCAGGAAATGGAACCTTGCTGATTCTGATCAACTGGAGACCATCTGTTGCGTCTAGCTTCACGTTCCCCAAATGACACAGTGGGAACAACATCAGGCGACGTGACAGCATAAGTGCCGAGTAGGCGTAGCGTCAGCAGCAAGGCAAGGTGGCAGAAGCCTAATGGGTGACCTCTGCAATCTTTGTTTACCACCTCACCACGCATGCAATGCTGGGACACTCCACACACAGAGATCAGCTTAAGATCATGGTGCACGACTATCGCGTCCTCAACACCGATGTTTTATGGCATGTTTACCGGACCCAGATAGACTTCTGGGTATCCAAAATGGACGAATGGCCCAAGCAGTAGCTCCGCACGCCATAGAGTTGTTGTTCCTGCCAGCACCAGCATCAAATCTGAGCGGAAAAAAAAAAAAAAAACCTTCACACAGCTGAGGTGTTCATTACAGACAAACCATCCGGCTTTCCCCACAAATCAAGTGGATCGTTGACTTCATCAAGATGAATCAGGCATGTATCTCTGATGATGTTTTGTGCCCTTTGGAAAAAATATATAATAAAAAAGGGGGGGGGGGGGGGGGGGGGGGGGGAAGGTATAAATAAATATATAATAATATAAATATATATAATAATTAATATATTTGTTTTTATATATAATATTTTTATTTGTTCTATATTTTTTTGAGTTTTTTTGGTGGGTTTTTTTTGTTTTTTTGATGGTAAAAGTGTGTTATAGGTAGTGTAGGATAAGGAAGTGTGATTATATGTTTGGGTAATATTGTTTATTTGTTGGTTTTTGGTTATGGGAGGTAGGAGATTGGGGGTGGAGAGGGGAAGAGGGTTGAGATGGGAGGGGTGTGTAGTATTTGTTATGATAGGTGGATGGACACACAGTATTCCATTTAATCAATTTATCTAAAGGGGTGTCTACAGAAAAAAAGAATAGCTGTCAAATGTAGGGAACACAAATAAAGGGTTAAAAAAGATAATTTCCAAAGTATATTGCATTGTTCCTCTCTTTCCCCTAAAGAGATACAAGTTAATTTTATTACCTACACCTGTCTATTTCAGTTCCCTCAGTAACCGACCTGTAACCAATTTCTCCAGTGGCTGTTTGTTTCAATGAGCGATAACAGAGAGTGAGTCATCACACAGGTCCTTTGTCAGTCAGTGTCCCTGTGCTGCTCAGACAGTAAAAATCTTGATTTATCTCAGTAAACCAGCTCTGTAATTAAGGGCTTCTTGCGTTCTTGGGATCAGATTAAGAAGTCCTTCCAGTATTTTGAGAGAAGCTAATCTAATCAAAGTTAGCATCTTGAAAGCACGGAGCTATGCTACTACAAGCATGGAGTTATGAGCAAATTAGTCTGAACCAGGAAGTGACAGAGAATTTCTTTCATGCATTCTTGAAACCCTGTGGGATACAACTCCCTTAAAGAAGTTTTCGCATCAGTCAATGGTTTTTGAGGTCATGTTGCTGTGAGATACAGCATAATATATGGGTCCTTTGGAACAGAAATGTAGCTTCAAGTGCACATTTCCTTCCTCCAATTTTTTACTAGTGGCTGAGAAGTCATATTTATAATTTTTGGGGTCATGTAGCCTGTGAGATACAGCAATAATCATGGTCATTTTGGAACGAAATGTGGCTTCTAAGTGGCATTTCTCCCTCACAATTTTTTAACATGGCTGAGAAGTCATTTTATAAACATTTTTTTGGGTCATCTCTATTGAAATGCAGTCAATACTACAGGTCAATTATAAAAAAAATGTTGTTTCTAACAGACATTTGCGTTCACTATTGACCAAAGTGGCTCAAGGTCATGCTTTGAATTTTTGATTCATCTTTGCTTTGAGAATGCCAGCAATACTACAGTCCTATTCTAAAAAATGTTGTTTCTAATAAACATTGTTTCTTCACATTGTCCAAAAGTGTCCTCATGGGTCATGTTTTTGAATTTTTGCGGGGGCATTTTGCTGTGACATGCAGCTATACTACAGGTCCTATTTCTAAAAAATGTTGTCTTCTACACAACAGTTGTTCTTCACATTGTCAAGAATGCTCAAGGTGATTGGTGCTGTCAGAAACAGGAATGAGGTATGACACTGTAATGACACCATATTGCAAAATGGACTTGTTTTGCAAGATCTTTAACATAGCTATAATCCCTGTAATGTGAGACAACGACCTTTAATACAATGAAAAAAAGAAAACAAAGACCACACACACACGGGATTACATCCCTATTTTTAAAAATGTGTTTTCTAGAATACCACTACTAAAAAACCTGCATTACAAAATAGCTGGTAAAAAATTCCCCTGAATTGTACAAGGGGAGTACAGGAAGAACTTGACAGATGTATGTTATTCAGAGACATGGAGTTATGGAGCACGACAGAGGAACAACAAGTTACAGAGAAAATTTTCCGTCCGGCTCGTTGAGGTAAAATGAGAAAAAAGAATGCCAAGCAAAAGGGCACCTGGTGTAACGAAGTTTGTGGCTCATTCTGTGGCCCAGTAATAGGTATAGACGATGTCACAGTTTTCAACTAAAATGGTGGTTGAAAGACTCTTTTTCACGCACTTTTAAACTGTGGGTTCAGACAGGTATAATGGTCATTCTGCGGTACAGGACAGATATAGTTAGTGTCCAGTTCAACTAAAATGGTGGTTGAAAGACTCCTTTGCGCACTTTTTAGAATCTGGTTGTCATGCAGTTTCGGGCTCATGCTCGCGTTCCAGGACAGGATTATTCATGCCAGTTCAAGTAACATGATGGTCTTCCAAATCATACTGCCTTCTGGCACTTTTAATTTGTGGGTATGCAGGTTTAAGGTCATGGCTGTGGTACAAGACCGGGATAGTGAATAGTCCTCGGTGACTGTTTTTTTTCTGTGCCTTTTATAACCTAAGTGTGTTGCTAAGATGTAGCATGTATTCCCATTTACTGTTGTGGATGTTAATTTCAGCTTCTCCAGCCTTGTTTGGTGTAATAATGAAGGTGTTATTGCTCTCCCATAGACATTATGTAAGCGCTCATATCAATGCTCACTATCGAAAAACTTACTCGATAGCGCCGACTATCGACTATCGCTCGATATCGAAAGCCAACGCAAATCGCACAACACTAGCGGGACCAATCCTACATGGCAGATCACAGTCTGTTAGTTATAGCCAGGACCATGGTGTTATCCTTATATGTATTTATCTATATTATATATAATCTAAATTATGTTTTAAAGTATAAAATGTTAAAGACATAATCCTATTATACAACAGAAAGAAAAAAAAGCGAAAAAAAATGGTATGATCGTGTCTGTAAATGTACAATCATTAATGTAAGTCTTATTCATCCTGCTGAATTTATTTCATAAAAAGAAACAGCACAAACTTTGCGCAGTTTTTAGCGGTCTCCTACCTACACAACAAAAGAATAACAAGTAAATCAAAAAGTCTGAAATTATATTCTAATTCACAATCACACTTAATTCTATAAAAACAAGCTATTTGTCCCATAAGAATTCATATGCATAGCAAATTAAGACAAGGATATCATGTCTAATATACAACACAGTGGAACCTCCATAAAACAAAACTCCCCACAAATGTTGCAATTGTGAATTTTTCTAAACTTGATTGTGGAAGGCACAGGTGTTAGGCAACTGTCTGTCAGTTCAGACACACCAAAGAAAATTTACCACGAAATTCCAACTGCCTAGGGCACCAAAAGATCCCATCCAGTTCTGCAACACACTTTATGTGTGAGAGCTAAAAATGAACAGATAAGACATTTTAAATGTACAGTAGCTTCATTTTGGGCCCCCAGAATCAAATCCACTGAGTACTGTCTTAGACACTTCAGTATTGACCTGCATAGTGCATCATGCTAAAATATTCAGGACCACAGTATGTTTCCTACTAATTATTTTAAAGGGACGATTAAATCAAATTTTTGGGGGAGGCGTAGTTCTAGAATTGAACATATCATGCTGAATAAAGATTATATTCTTTATAGAGTCCTATGAACTGTATAAAAATTAAGTCCACAAGTTTTTTATTTCGTCTCACTGTCATGCAATAAGTAGTGTATACTTGTTTCCGACTTAAAGGAAGTGATGTTAACACAGAAAACACACATAATTTAAAAAAGACTTGGTCATAATGTTCATCTTAAAATCAGGGAATGTTGATGAAGGGAAGAGCTGGCTGCATTGTAATTTCAGTGTGCGAAATTTCTCTGGCACACCCGTTCAATATTAGTTACCTATATTGCATCATCATCAGCTTATTTTAGCAATTTTTGACTGAATTCTTTTCTACAGCACTCACTGTGTGGTTAAAATATTGTTATAATTTCATATACTGGAACTTCATATTATAAGTTTTTATGTAGACCTTTTTATTGTTTTTTTCTTCATTTTTCTTTTTTTTTTAAGATATTTATAAAACTTTTTGTTAACTGTATTTTTTGTCCGGGGCGTTTGGCCATTAGGGATTGCTTGACTGTTTGGCACACTATTTTTCATGCTAAATATATTTTAAAAAATAGCATAACAACAACTTCTATGATAACTGGTGTGGGCACTCTGTGATTCATAATACAAATGTATGAAGAATCTTCCGGCACGTTGCGCAGCAGAGGAATCCAAGTATTACACGTAAAACGCACATTTTATTGAAAAAGTTTCAAAAAACATAACATGGTTCTTAAAATCAACCCGCATGTCTCGCGTTTCGAGCCTATGTATCCTGGCTCTTAATCATGATATCATATGATCATATTGAATAAGAGCCAGGAAACATAGCTCGAAACTGCTAGACATGCGTTGGATTTTAAACCATAAGTTTTTTAATCTTTTTCAATAAAAATGTGCGTTTTACTTTAATACTTTTGGATTCCTCTTTCTTGCGCAAGTGCCGGAAGATTTCTTCAACACTTTGTATTCTGTTACAAGCCGTTACACACGATGGCTCCTTCCAGAGCACTGCAATCAATCAGGAGGGTGCGGACGGCTAACCTAAAGTAGGAGTCACTGGTGAGCGTTTTCTGTTTTCTTCTTGTACTCAAAGCACTCTGTATGATCATGTCACATGGTGTGCTAAATGGGGAGATGAAAATGGGTTACCACCTCCTATGTATAACTTCACAAAATGCCAGTATATGTTGACTCGCTAAATGGTTATGATTCAGCGCAGTTATTTAACTGGCTCCAGCCAAGAAGGTCGTCGCTGGCTCATAACTGGAGACATGCACCCACAAATCTGGAGAGGGCTTCAGCTTCCAAGCTGTACATCGTTAATGACTTCATGACATAGCCAAAGGAGTCAACGAAACTTTTTCCCCATGATTCAAAGTGGGGATTTTAGTAGATCAAAATAAAAAACATAAAAATTACATGTTTATATAGTTGGCAATATTATTATTGCTCTAAATGAAATAATAATAATAATAAATAATAATAATAAGAATAAAATAAAAGGTCCAAGCCTTTTGAGGCCCTATACTTTTTTCTGCTGCAACAAGCATTTGAGGTAGGTTGATTCCAAATATTCACAGCTCTTATTAATAAACAAGGCTTATCACCTCTAAACTGTACCTATTTTTGCCTGTCTTTTGGAGAGTACGAGTGGGAAGGGTAAGAACAGCTTCTTTATAATATTTTACCTCTTTTTTTTAAGGTGCAATAACAGACAAACAAAATGAATCATGCCTCATTTTTACATTCTGTTTTTTAAACAATCTGCAATTATTATTTTAACATTTTTTCATAACCAAGATATTTCATGCCCCTTGCAAATAGCAAACAAAAAGACAAAAAAAAAAAAAAAAAAAAAAAAATCTGACCATACTATGAAAACCTCATCAATGTAATGTAGATATGTTGTGTAGGAGGATGTTGTGTGAATGGATGAGATATAATAATCTAGAAACTCTGTCAAAAATAAATTTGCAAATGTTGGGGCTACTGGAGTGCCCATAGCGGAGCTAGATCTTTGTCTATGCCACTACCAGACTCTGGTGTCTCATTTTCATTACGGAAAAAGAAAAAAAAAAGAAAAAAAAACCCAAAAATTCCTCCAGGCACCATTTTAGTTTTTCGGACACCCTAAGGTGCTAAATCTTAATAAACACCCGTAAAAAAGATTCCACATTGGAAACTATCAGCTCCTTTCATGGAATATATCCTGTGGTGCGCTGAGTATATCGATCCCACAGGTCTTTCACAATTTTTTTTTTTGTGTATGTCGGTGAAAATAACCAAAAATTTTATATTTCCAACACCCAGCAGTTTTAGTTTAGTTTCATTTTTACAAAGAACCTTGGAAAAAGCACCCAAATTTTATTATGCAATTCCTTCCAAGTTCGGCAATACCCTATATGTTGGTGTAAACATCTGTTTGGGCCAGGGCCATTCCTAGGGGCAGGCGGGGCGGGCAATCGCCCGTGGCGCAGAGGCTCCGCTCACCCGAGGGGGGCGCCGCTGGCCTCGCCAGGAGCGTCACCCCTGACTCGCGCAGTACAAAAAGGGCACTGTTTCATAACAGTCGCCAGAGCCAGCATTGCTACTGAGCAGGGAGGAGGCGGGACGGATCGTTCCCGTCCTGACTCCTCCCCTGTATCAGCATCCTGGCTACAAGGGGCGCATCACGGCTACAATGGGGCATCACTGGCTACAGTGGGCATCACTGGCTACAATGGGCGACACTCTCAGGGGGCATCACTGCCTACAAGGGGGGCATCACGTGGCATACAATGGGGGCATCACTGCTAAACAAGGAGGGCATTACTGGCTACAAGGGGGGCATCACTGGCTACCAAATGGGGCATCACTGCTACAAGGGGGCACACTGGCTACAAAGGGGTCATCACTGAGACTACAGGGGCATCTACTGCTACAAGGGCATCACTGGCTGACAGGTTGGCATCACTAGGCTACATGGGGAGCATCAATGGCTAAGGAGGCATCACTGGCTACAGGGGCATCACTGGCTACAAGGGGGCATCATTGGCTACATGGGCATATTACATGGTATAACTATATGATTGGCTGATAGATGGGAGTATTGTATAGAGATAGGAATAGGTAGAGAAGTGCTGATAAAGTGGAGGAGTCTAAGAGTTTGTTTGTAAATTTTACAGTGAAGAGTCGGGAGCTATCCATCATGTCATCTGGGAGAGATGGAGAAGAGAAGAGAACCACTCTTCATAGACGTCTCTAGTGAGTAACTAGATAAACTTACTAGAATCATTTATATGTCACAAGCCGGGTAACAGCGGGTTCTCCATCATTGTATGGTCACTGTACGCCGTTATATGTGGTTGTAGTAATAATGGTACTTGTAATTCAGTAATGGTCAGTTTGTTATTAATTAGTCACTATATGGACAGTGATATGTGTTCACATCGTGTGTTGGTATTATTTGGTCCACTGTGTGCTGGGTGATATGTGGGTCTGAGTGGTCGTGGGATTTCTGGTTGGTTATCGGTGTTAGTTTGGTAACTGTATGACTATTATTTAGGTAGTTTATAGTAACACATTGTGGTAAAGCTTGTTTGTAATATTTGGCTCTGTTTTATGGGAGATGCAATGTGGCCGCACTGTAGCGCCATATGTTACGGGGGGGGGGGGGGTGAGATTCTTTCACCATCGCCTGAGTGAATTTAGCTTAGTTAACGCCCTAGTGATGGGCAAATGGTAGGACAAACAAGGAAGGGTAGCACTATTGCTTTTGGAATGCAGAATTTGGTGGGTGCCATGTCGCATTTTGCCAAAGTCCCCAAAGTATCAGAACAGGTGAACCCTTCCAGAAGTCACCCCATCTTGGATTCAACACCCTTCATGGATCTCATCTAGGGGTGAATTGTGCATTTTGGGTGCACAGATGCTCCACAGTTTTTTTTTTTTTCATATTTTGGGCCATGAAAATGGGGGGAAGGAGGAAATGCAGTTCCACCATTGTCTTTTGAGCTTTAATTTTACAGCATTCACCATGCGGTATAAGCGACTCAATAAAAAATACTTTTATTCAAAAAAGAAAACACAGTTTTTCATCGCCATTGTTTGAGAGCCAGAACTACAGATCACTGATACAATACTGTATACTGGTCTCTATGACAACTGTCAGTCACTATGCCTGGTAATGCCCACAATGCATTGCAGGGCATGTTGACATCACAGAGACAGCCTGGAAAGTGGTTTATAAAGTCCCCGTCTGTCAGATGCAGACACAGCATCGCTGGAAGGAAGAAGGAAGTCCCTCTTTCCGCCTTTGCCCTAGCTGCAGTGATCGTGATAGATTGCGACAGCTAAGAGGTTAATAAAATGAGGCCAGAGCTCACTGCAAGCCTGTGTGACGCGCATGAGGCCAGTTGTAATATACAGCTTGTCCCATTCTGTGATCTTGCGAGTGCCGCTTGTGAAACCCCAAAATCTCCGATGATGTACCCGCTATTATCAAATGTCGGAAACCTTTCCTGACCATGATGTATGAGTGGTCCAATGTCGGTTAGGGGTTAATGCTAAAAATAATAGAGTATGTTTTTGTATAATAATTGGTTTTTCAAACTTGTACACTGTGTTTTCCAAAATAGTGACGTCTGTACGTGTATATAATGTGTAATTAATGTTGGCAGTATTCCCTCTGATTACCTGTTAATTACAAAGATTTACTAGATTCATGATTATGGTTGGTGAGCTTTACCTTTAAGATGATATCAGACTTTGAGATTCAGGAGGTTAAGAGGGGATGGACTGACAACATTCAACTTAAGGCCCAGATGAACGCGGTTTTGAGAACAAAACAGGCGACGACCCACTTCCGTGCTGTCCTCCACATCAAAATGTTCCATGTCTGCTAATAAAGATTAAAAGGGCTGTCTCAACCACGTTCTTGCACAAATTCAGCAGCAGCAGCTTTCATTAATGCATAATGTCACTTCCTGGTAAGGATGTGTATTAGCCATATAAACTCTGGGGTATTCAAATTTCTGCTAATTAGATTAGATAAAATAAATCTTCTGCTACCAGGTTTCAGACTTAAGCCTAACAGTAGTCAAATTAGTACCTTTGTTAGACCAGATACACTGATCTCTCAAGATTCTGTGCATGATCGGTCCTTGTGATGACATCACTCCCTGCTATCAATAAGCCGACAGCAGGTAGAGCAGATAGAAGCTGTCAGTAACCTAGAGAGACCTAAGTGCCCCGTCAGAGAGTGAGAAAACATTTATCGAGCTCCTCAAACCAAAAAAATAAAGCAAATTTGGAACACATCTTAATTTAAGGCGAGACATGCATTTCGAAGGTTTTTC
>JAODAL010033271.1:0-45787 GCA_025379985.1 Phyllomedusa bahiana | reverse complement strand
TATAAAATTGTATCAACAAAGAAACTATGCTTAAAATATTTAAGATGGTTCTCCCGCACACCGATTGGCTAAAATTTATTTTGGGTTCATCAGATTTTATGCTGGAGAGTATGCGGCCAACATGAAACTATGTTACATGTTTGGTGGGGATGCCCAAGTATTCAGAAATTCTGGAGCTCAATTTCCTCCCTTTTCCTAAATGTTACTGGTACATCCCTTACTTTAACACCCGAACTCGCAATTCTAGATATTGACCTGCATGATTTTCCTACCTCCCTGCGTACTATCCTATTTCACATTTTAATCGCTGCCAGAACAGCCATTGCATTTAAATGGAAGGATCCTTCTGCCCCGGCAATAGTTGACATAATTAGAAGGGTTAACTTTAATTGCGCCTGTGAATTGAGACTGATTGACTCTCCATACATTTGCAAAAAGAAAAAATCTCTCTGGAACTTGTGGTTAACCTCTAACTATTGTGCCTCTAATGTTCTGTACTGACTTATTAGGTAATTTCTATTGATGACATTTGGATATTGTCTCTCTTTTCTGTACTATTAAGTTATGTCCACGATTGTTAGTTTTGTTCCGCTCAGGAATTGTCCCCACGGGGAGGTTCTCTGCTTTTGTGTTGTTTAGTGTTAAGTTTAATGCCTTCCTATATGCTGATGTAATCACTCAATCCTTTAATAAAGATATGTTTAAAGGATATAATGGGTCTTTCTCGCTCCTATTCTGATTGGTCAATTCTCCTCCATCGCTTATAATGGGTCTTTGTCGCTCCTATTCTGATTGGTCAATTCTCCTCCATCGCTTATAATGGGTCTTTGTCGCTCCTATTCTGATTGGCTGGTTTATACCAACCAATGAGAATAGCTTACAGAATTTGAATTACTGTATTTCCCGGCAATTCTCTCTATTGCAATTCCCGATGTAGCGCAGGTCTCGGCGACAAACGCGTTGTTCGGGATTGAATTGATTTATGTTTGTAGAATGTTTGAGCTCTTTTTCAGAGGATATTTTACAACTGATAAAAATGTTTTTTTTTATTCATACTCCATGCCGCACGGCGCTGAGAGCTGAGATTGCATTGCGCCCATTTCTCCATAGACTACAATGGGAGAAGTAGCTCGTGCTCTGATTGGCTGGGATAGCTAAGCCACCGCTAGCTCAGCCAATCAGCTCTTTTCAGCATTTTTACTGTATTTTGAACTGTCCCGCCTTTGATTTTGTTTGGTTGAAACTTCTCCATAGGCTATAATGGATCCCTGTCGCTCCTATTCTGATTGGCCAGGATTGCCAAGCCCCCGCTAGCTCAACCAATCAGCTCTTTTCTGCATTTTTACTGTATTTTGAACTGTCCCGCCTTTGATTTGTCAATAGTTCTCCATAGGTTTTAATGGTTCACTGTCGCTCCTATTCTGATTGGCCGGTTTATGCCGACCAATGTGAATAGCTTTCAGAATTTGTATTACTGTATTTCTGTTCAATTTCCAATATCCTAATTCTTGATATTGCGCCGGTCTAGATTTTTGGAAAGTGATTTTTTTTTTTATTATTTTTTTTTTCTGAGGTTTGGGCTCTTTTTCTGATAATGTTTTCCGCCTTTATAAAGGCGATTTTTTGAAATCATACTCCATGCTGCACGGAGCGGAGCGCCGAGATTTCTCTTGCGATCTTCTGTATGCTTCCTCGCATGTTCCGTTCTTGCTTCACTTCGCCGCCGCCGGAGCATTTAGACCAAAATAAACTAAGTCTGCTTGTCGGAGCTGCAGAGCGCTGCAATGCGCCGCGCTTTGGCGAGCCGCGATCGTACATGCCTCGGGGTTTTCGAGCGCGCCGCGTCCCGCCCCAGAATGCCTACACCGCGCCCACACCGCGCCCATTGCCCTCCCCTTCATGTGGGGCGCAGCTGAAAGTGGCGAACGCTGCGCCTAACACTGCATCCCTGCGTCCGACAGGGAGATTCGGGCCGGGAGGCGCAGTTTACTCCTAAAAACAGGTGAAAAGCCTGTTCATACATGTCGCCCTAATTTTCAGCATTTATTTAATCTTGCTGATTCCCTATATAATAATTTTTGAACAAACATGATAATTGTGATTAAGTACGGTCAGTGGATATAGCACAGTTGAATTTATGACTATAGAAGCATCAGAGTTCACATACGTTTTGTCCTCCCTCCCATCTCCCTACTGCCCCCCCCTCTGCCTCTACGTTGTCCCTCATTTTCCCTGTGTCTTGTATTGATGATAGGTATTGATCACGTGAGGCCACGGTTTCTACTTAAGAAATTGGGATGTATGTATATTGCTTCTGTGCATGGAGGGGTTTATTGGCAGCTGAATCATATGATATATACACTCGCGTTGTTGTGGCGAGACGCAGCCCGGGAGTAGATTACTATCTATTCATGTATATATTCATCTATATATAGATTTATTGTTTCTGCTCGCTGCATTGATTTTGTGCTAACTTTAAATACAATATATGGAATATAGTTTTATGCAGATGCAATAGCGTTTGAAGATAATAATAGTTTTGAATGCTCCCATTGTGACGTGGTGAATTGGGTGGCTAGCCGTGACCTGTAAGAGAGAATCTTCAATGGGGAAGGTGTGAGGTGAAACTGCGGGAGGGAAGGCAGACTAGCCATAGAGCCTGCAGCTTTATTTAAATGAATATGTATATTACATGTAAAAGAGAAGTGGTTTATGGAAATAGTCTGAGACAATAGTGTACAGTACAATGGAATATATATTTAATAAGGCTTGCAGCTTTATTAAAATGAATATGTGTATTAGATATATAGGAGAAGTACTTTATGGGAAGATAATATGATAATAGTGTACAGTACAATGGAATTTATATTCCCAATGAATATGCATATTAGACATGGAAGAGAAGGGGTTTATGGGAGTTGATAACGCTGGTAGTGTGCTGTGGAATTTAACACCTATTCTGCTTAGTCCGTTCTAGGTAAGCCACGCAGTTGCAATAATATGAGAGAAATGAGACGGAAGCCCATCACAGTCAGGGCTGAGGTGTCTTTTGATGCAGTGCGTTGGTGCGGGCAGTACGGTAAGATGGAGCGCCATGGAGATGGCGAATTTGTCTGAGGATTGTTGGTTTATGGGAGCATGGTGGCAGCTTTAGCAGCACATATTAAGAGGGTGTGTGCAGGAGAGCAGAAGGGGGAGTGGGTTTTTGTGGATTCTCTGATGGCTAATTGGTGAGCACCTAAATAGGGCGTGTACCTAACATGATATATAAGGAAGTGAGCTTAGACCACATGTGATCGGACCTCTAACCCCTGATTAAGCCAGGTTAGCTGGTGAAACATGTCGGGGAGGTCAGATATGACGTTTTAAATTGTGATTTCTCACCTCTGTCTAGAAGTGTCACCTGCTGCAGAGGGTGTCACAAGGGGGCCTTATTTGTTTTGTGTCCATGAGATTAGGGACGACTGCCCAAGTAGGAGGCTTGGGATCCTTTACTGGAGTTAGTAAATTACTATATATATAAGGCTTTTCTGTTAATAGGTGGTGTTCCACCAGACTTGATAATAGAAAGGGAGCTATTCCTTCTTTCAGAAGCAAAACGGGTTAAATGGTGAGGTTAGAAATCAGGTTTTTAAATAGTGTGTATAGAGGTTAAGATTTATACATAATAAGAGTCACGTTTTAGTGTTTTACAGATAAAGATCTGATAGAGTTTAAGTTTGCCTATGGCAAAATAGTAAATATAGTGATCAAAAGTCACTCTCTGTTCTCTTGCGAGATTCCCAATTTTTTGGGAGACTATGTGCTTTGAAGCCAGGTTCAGCTCAGAAACACTGTAGTGGGTATGACCTGAGAAGAGTAGAGCTGGCTGAATACAGTGATTTATCAGTCACTATGTACACAGCGGTGCTAACAGGAATGTAATCATTCTAGTACAGAGCTGGAGGCTGCAAGCAGAAGACTTGCATCGATTGGCTGAATTTGCATTAGAACCTCTGAGATGATCAAGCAGCAGTCCAAAAGGGTCTACCTATTGCTCTTTGTATAGTAGTGGTGCAATAGTAAAGCATATTGAGACACTGCCCTGACATTACTGTGTGCAGTAATGATCACACATCCGCTACAGCAGGCGCACAGCTTTCCCATGATCCAAAACTGATTTTTGTGGAGGATGTGACATCACCCACCTTTCTTGAATGCTTGATGAGCATGCGGAAAGCTGGGTGATGCCTCATTACCCACAGCAATCAGTTACAATGATGGGCTAGCTGTGTACCTGCTGTGGGGGTTGGACAGCACATACATAGAAATAAGTTCTCAATCAGGTCCATATGTGCAAAATCAAGAAAGTTATTAGTCACAGAAAATGGTGCTGCAGATTTATGAGAAAACATAATGAAAACTGTAAATATTTGGCATCACCAGAATTGTATCAACCTGCAGAATAAAGATAACATATCATTTATACCAAAATGTGAATGCCCTTAAAACAAAACCCCCACAAACATGGCAGAAGTAAATTTTTTTCAGTTTTCACCCATTTATCATATTTTTCGGTTTCCCAGTATATTCTATGGTATGATCAACGGTAACATTAATAAATACATTTTATCCTGCATATATCAAGTCTGCAATAGTCTATATAGGTGGAAAAATAAAAAAGTTATGGCTCGTGGAAGGCAGGGAGGGAAAAAAAGGAAAAGACAAAAAATATGACCATGCAGCGAGAAGGGATTAAACAAGTTGAAAAACGGTTTAGTTGCCATTCTTGAACAAAATAATATTGCAGGTTATAGTAACTAGATTCTGGAGATGGAATGTTGATGATCTGCCATATTTGAAGCCATAAAGTAACTGTTCCTCTTGTATTGAGCCATTGTCATCCAAATCATAGGGGTTTTTGCCTTTCTCTGGATCGGCACAGTAGGTTTATAGGTTAGACTTGATGGATCTATGCTTTTTTTCCAACTTTATCTACTATGTTACTATTTATTATTAGTCCTTAGAGGCAAGGAAATAAAAGTATATACACATCTTGACAAAGCTGTTGGTACCCTTCCGTTAAAGAAAGAAATAACCACAATGGTTGAAATAACTAGAATCTGACAAAAGTAATCATAAATTTAAATTTACTGAATATCAACTAATGAAAATCAGACATTGCATTTTAGTTGTGGTTCAACTGGGAAAAAAAACAAAAAACAGATGGAACTTACATGGACAAACATGATGATACCCCTAAAAAAGATTATAAATTATCAATGTCATGGGAAAAGTTAGATGTATTCTGTAATTAGTACCACTGGTTTCTTCAAACTTTTAATCAGTCAGTCTGCATATCTAAAGGGTAAAGAAATAGTCACTGTGCTGCTTGACATCATGATGTGTACCCAACTGGACATGGACCGAAGGAAGCTGAGGAAAAAGTTATCTAAGGAGATTAAAAAGAAAACTATAGACAAATATGTTAAATAGGTAAAACTGGAGCTTTTTGGTAAGTCACATCAGCTCTATGTTCACCAATGGAAAAATGAAGACTATAAAGAGAAGAACATTGTATCTACCATGGAACATGTAGGAGGCTTGGTTATGTTTTGGGGCTGCTTTTCTGCATCTGACACAGTGGGTCTTGAATCTGTGCAGGATACAATGAAGTCGACTTTCAAGGAATTCTGCAGGGAAATTTGCTGCCCAGTGTCAGAAAGCGTGGTCTCAGTCGCAGGTCATGGGTCCTCCAAGATGATAATGACCCAAAATGCACAGCTAAAAACATCCAAGAATGGCTAAGAGCAAAGCATTGGACAATTTTGAAGTGGCTTCTATGAGCCATAATCTAAATCCTATTGAACAGCTGTGAAAAGAGCTGAAACACTTGAAGAAGGCACCTTCCAACCTGAAACAGCTGGATAAGTTTGCTCTCGAGAAGTGGGTCAAAATACCTGTGGACAGGTGCAGAAGTCTCATTAAGCGTTACAAAAAAAACCTTTGTTTGCAGTGACTGCTTCAAAAGGTTACAGATGGTAATATTGTTAGTATGTTTCAAAAAGACATACAGTATCTCAATCAAATTCAAACAAGGGTCAGAAAGATGTGGATGAAAGGAGGAGTAAATTAATTTTTTGATGCATTGTTTACCCCTGTTTATGGACACTGTGGCACCCAGAAGGTTTAGCAATAAAATATTAAGTTAAGGATCATTGTCCAGGTTAGTTTCATTAGTTTATCTTTTAACCCCTTAAGGACCCAGCCAGTTTTGGCCTTACTGACACAGCCCTATTTTTTAAATCTGGCATGTGTCACTTTATGTGAGAATAACTTTTTGACACTTTTACCTATCCATGTCATTCTGAGATTGTTTTCTCGTGACACATTGTGCTTTAAGTTAGTAAGAAAAGTTTATCCATACAAGCCTTGTTTTTTTGTGAAAAAATAACAACATTTCATGAAAAATTTGAAAAATCTGTGATTTTGAAAGTTCAAAAATTTCTGCGTACAAGACAGATAATTATTCACCACAAAATAGTTTATAACCAGTATCTGCCATATGTCCACTATAGGTTGGCATATTTTTTTAAATGTTCTTTTTTTATATCATTAGAGGGCTTAGAAATGTAGTAGTAATTTCTCACATTTTCAAGAACATTTGCAATATACATTTTTTTAGGGACCCGTCCAGTTCTGACGGGGCGTTGAGGGGCCTGCATGTTAGATACCCCATAAATGACGCCTTCTAAGAAACTAGACCCCTTAAAATATTTACAACAGTGTTTAGGAAGTTTGCTAACCCTTTAGGTATTTCACAGAAATTAAACAAAGTGGAGGTGAAATTTCAAAATTTCACTTTTTTTGCAGATTTTCAATATTTATCCATTATTCACTGGAATACGGTAAATGTGACTAGGTAAATGCAATGTAATATAATTTCCCCCAGGTCTGCCGTTTTTAGAAATATCCCATATGTGGCCCTAGTGCATTATTTGGCTCAACCATAAGCCCCAGAATAGGAGAAGCACCTACTGGACTCTGGGGTCTCATTTTCAATGCAATTTTATTTAGGTGCCATTTCAGTTTTGAAGAGGCCCTAAGGTGCTAAAACTTAATAAACACCCCTAAAAAGACCCCATATTGGAAACTGCACCCCTTAAGGTATATATACAGGTGTGTAGTGAGTATATCAACCCCACAGGTGATTCACAAATTTTTTTTTAGCATTAGGCCGTGAACATTAAAAAATTTTTTTTCCAATAATCTGCAATTTTAGCTTAAAATGTTTCATATTTACAAGGAATCCTGAAAAAAAAAAAAACTTTGTTAAGCAATTTCTTCCAAGTTCGGCAATACCTTACTTGTGGGTGCAAACTGCTGTTTGAGCGCATGTCAGAACATACAAAAGAGGGAGCTCTATTTGGCTTTTGGAATGCAGATTTTGGTGGGGCCATGTCGCATTTGCAAAACCCCTGGAGTACCAGAACAGGTGAAACCTTCCAGAAGTCAGCCCATTTTGGATTCAATACCACTCATGGATCTCATCTAGGGGTGTATTGTGCATTTTGGGTGCACAGGTGTTCCATCGTTTTTTTTTAGCATTGGGCCATGAAAATGGGGGGGAAAAACGCAGTTCCACCATTGTTTTTTGGGCTTCAATTTTACAGCGTTCGCCGTGCAGTGTAAATGATGTGATAACTGTACTCTTAGGGTAGGTACAATTACAATGATGTAGATTATATATATTTTTTATGTTTATTACTTTTACACAATAGAAATAGGTCTATAAAAAATTGCGTTTTTATGTTGTCCTATTCTGACAGTCATAACTTTTTTATTTTGCTGTGTGCAGAGCTGTGTAGGGCCTTGTTTTTTGCGGGGTGAATTGATGCTTTTATTGGTACCATTATGGGGTGCATACAACACTTTGTTCACTTTTTATTAAGGTTTTTGTGAGGCGTTTTGAACAAAATACAGCAATCCTGGTAGTGTTTTTTATTTTTATTTTTTATAGCGGTCACTCTGCGTTAGATATGACATGCTAGCTCTACTCAGCGGGTCGATACGATTACAGCATACCCAATTTGTATATTTGTTTTATTTTTTACTGCTTTTATACAATAAAAACACTTTTATTCAAACAGGAAAACACATTTTTGCATTGCCATAGTCTGAGAGCCATAACTTTTTTATTTTTCTGTGTATGGAGCTGTATACAGGCTTGTTTTTTGCGGGATGAGTTGACGTTTTTATTGGTATCATTTTTGGGGGGGACAAGACTTTTTGATCAGTTTTAAATCCGTTTTTTTGAAGGCAGAGTGAAGAAAATACTGCAATCCTAGTAGTGTTTTTTATTTTTATTTTTAACAGCGCTCACTGTTCAGTATCCATAATAAGTTAGCTTTACTCTGGGTCGATACGATTATGGTCATACCCAATTTATATAGTTTTTATGTGGAAGCACTTTAAAATAAAAAAAAGTGTTTTTATTGTGTAAAAACAATATTTAGGAATCGCTCTATTCTGAGAGCCATAACTGCTTTTATTTTTCTGTATACAGGGCTTTGTTAGGACTTTTTTTTTGCGGGATGAATGGACGTTTTCATTGGTACAACTTTGGCGTTTATAGGGGTTTTTGATCACTTTTATTCCATTTTATGTACTGCGGGATGAACAAAAATCTTAATTCTGTGATAGTTTTGTTTTTTTTGTTTTTTACGGCGTTCACTGTACGGGTAAATTAACATGACCGATTTATAGGGCAGGTCGTTACGCACACGGCGATACCAAATACGGCGGGCGGTGTACGTGTTTTTATTTTATTTTTCGTGTTTGTGTTTTACATGTTTTTCACTTTTTTTTTACTTTTTCACATTTTTTTTAACTTTTCTCCATAGGGGAATTGAATAAGAGATCTAAAGATCTCTTATTCAGTAGGAATCAATGCACAGCTTGTTGCTGTGCACTGGTTCCTATGACAACTGTCAGTCACGATGCCGGGCCATGCCCACAGGGCACGGCCGGGCATCATGACGTCACAGAAGGCATTCTATGCCCACAGTGCTGTCTGTCTGAAGGCAGGAGCTGCACGGATCGAGACAGAGACGCAGGAGGAGCGATCTCCTCCTGCGTATCTCTTAGTTGTTGCGACCCGGTGGTCGCGATAATTAAGGGGTTAACCACCCCCCCCCGCCCGGAGTGATCGCGGGTCGAGGCCGACGTAATATACAGCTGACACCCCGCGCCGATCGCGCGAACTCTGCTCTAGAGTTCGCGCGATCCTCAGGACGTATGCATACGTCCAAGGTCGTTAAGGGGTTAAATATTTTCAGTTAAACTCCAATTTAAAAACAATGGCTGATGTTAATTAGGTGCTTTTCGGTCGTTTTTGAATTTACTAATGTGTGTGTGTGGTTCAAGTTATTTCATTGACTATTGTTGGTTTTTCTCTCTTTCACTTAAGACTACCAACAAGTCCATATGTACAGTGAAAGAAATAATTATCTAATCCCTTGCTGATTTTGTAAGTTTGCCCACTAACAAAGACATGAACAGTCTATAATTTTAAGGGTGGGTTAATTTTAACATTGAGAGATAGAATATCCAAAATAAAATCCAGAAAATCACATTGTATAAATTATATAAATTTATTTGCACTTTGCAGTAAGAAATAAGTATTTGATCCCTCTGACCAACAAGACGTAATACTTGGTGGCAAAACCTTTGTTGGCAAGCACAGCAGTAAGACGTCTTTTGTAGTTGTTGATGAGGTTTGCGCACATGTCAGGAGGAATTTTGGTCAACTCCTCTATGCAGATTATCTCTAAATCATTAAGATTTTGAGGCTGTCACTTGGCAACTCGGAGCATCATCTCCCTCCATAAGTTTTCTATGGGATTAAGGTCTGGAGACTGGCTAGGCCACTCCATGACCTTAAAGGGGTTGTCTCACTACAAGGATTGTTTTTTATGTTAAAGATTTTTCAAGAACAAGTCACTTTGCAATATGTGTCCATTAACAGTGTCCTACCTATTCCTAGATATCCCCTCTTGTATGGGCTCCTCATGTTGCTATGGCTACAGACCTGTTCAATCTCTCCTGATAGGCTGCCAGTGCTGGTCACTATAGTTACAGACCTGCTGTCCTCACTGCAGCATACTAGCAGCCAGTAAAGCCAGTAAACGCTCCTGAATTCAAAAATTAAACTGATAAAACATGACTGGGGTAAGATGAATCGATGCTTGACAGTTGGGACGGTGTTCTTTGGGTCATCGGCAGCATTTCTCTTCCTCCAAACTCATTGAGTTAAGTAAATGTCAAAGAGCTCAATTTTTGTCTCATCTGACCACAGCACCTTCACCCAATCACTCATAGAATCATCCAGGTGTTCATTGGCTAACTTCAGATGGGCCTGCACATGGGCCTGCACATGTGCCTTCTTGAGCAGGGGGACCTTGCGGGCACTGCAGGATTTTAAACCATTACTTCATGATGTGTTACCAATGGTTTTCATGGTGACTGTGGTCCCAGATGCCTTGAGATCATTTACAATTTCCCCCATGATCTCCCACATTCCTCATAATCAAGGATACCCCAGGAAGGTGAAATGTTTCATGGTGCCCCAGATCGCTTTCGATTGACAGCCATTTTGTATTTCTTCCATTTTCTTACTATTGCACCAACAGTTGTCTCCTTCTCACCCAGCATCTTGCTTATGGTCTATGATCTTGTTCCTGACATCCTTAGAAAGCTTTTTGGTCTTGCAGAGGTTAAAGTCTCATTCTGAGAGGCACTATCTTGCATCCAGTCCTCCATTTGCTTTGTCCAGGGTCATGTGAGTATTTATACATCACTCCAATGTCCACAATGAAGCCCGGTGACTATAAACCTCTCATCATATATGTTTAAAAGGCTGTCTCCTTTTTTGGGATTTTATACATCGAGGTAATCCCACCAGGTTTCTATAATATGTGTGGTTAATTATTATATCTTTAAAATCATATACTGGTATGGTTGTGCATGATTGCTCACATATTCCTAGTGGGCTAGTGGTTACTGTTTGTCATATTGGGCTAAAAGACATAATAATTCTCTAGACAATTTTTTCATACATCTCCCTGATGAACCCACAAAATCAATGGGAGAAATGCGTTGGAGTCTTTAGTCACATATCCATAACATCTAGGATAAGGTATGAACCAGTCAGTAATGTTTAAAGGTATGGTTTATCTGATGGCACTACATTAACCAGCTTGAGAGCCTCATATAAGCCATATTTTGCCTTTTTGGATCCAGGGATATGATAGGGCAGGGGTTTCAAACTGCGGCCCTCCAGCTGTTGGGAAACTACAACTCCCATCATGCCCACTTTTATATATTATACAATTGCTTGTTGGTAATTTTAGTTTCCCAACAGCTGGAGGTCTGCAGTTTGACACCTGTGTGATAGGGCTTTCATATTAGGGATAGGTTGCAGGTCGGAGTCGCCCTTTTTGGGGAGGGTACTCCGCTGTTTGGATAGGTAGGGTATTTTTTGTTTTTTTATGTCTCCCTCCTATCTATATTTAGACAAGGATAGGTTTCTGATAGGTCATTTAATAAAAGTTATGTTTTTGTATCTATTTTTGTGGACACTCCAATATTGTTGTGAGAGATTAGAGTCTGACTTATTGAATCTGTGGACTGGAGTCTTTTATAATGGTGACTATTTAAGACAGCTGTCTTTAATCCCTTACCAACATAGGACGTATGGATCGCAGCGCGATCGCAGTGCAATCATTTTCTTTACACTTCACAAATACTTGATACTTTGTGTTGCTCTATCACAAAAGATAAACTGCAAGCAAGTTTGTGACTGTAGTGAGGACAGTTCAAGAGATATGAATACTTCTGTACTTAAATATAAATACTTTTGTACTTATTGGGAGCTCGCACAGCTCTGTGATCACCGCAAAAGTCCTTCAGGCATTGAGACAGAGGCAGTAGTAAGGTGCAAACAGGTCCTTGGTCCATATGTTTATTGTGCAGAAAAACAAACGTATGACAATATACACAGCAATAACGGAAAATATAAACAAAAACTCCTGCCCGTCTGAGCACTTACTAAACATAAGTGTAGTTCCCTCACTAACACCTTGTGCAACGTAGATCTGGTGTAGCAGACACTGGCCCCCTCCAGTGTGAACGCCTGCAGCCCAAAAGGTAGACTGGAGTTGCAGCCGACTCCCAGTCAGCTTACCTGCTGACCTTAGATACGCCAGGAAAATCCTGGCATGGAACATGGGGAGGAAGCACCCACCCTGTTCTATGCTTACTCCCAATGAAAGGCCGACCTGGAATGGCTCAAAGCCATACTAACAAACAGTTAAGCGTATGTCGACAGTCTTTACAGTCGACACCTATTTACTGTTGGCTTTCCACTCCAACCAAAGCTCCTTACCTTGGTGGCATGTGTCTTGACTTCTCCAGGTATATGCCCACAATCTGGCTGGGACATACACGTCATTGCAGACCTTCCCGGCTGCTGCCTTACATTATACATAATGAGTTTCAGAAGCACATAAGTATTCATATATATTAAAACGGGTAAGGTTCATTTTGATTTCATGACAGATAGTGAAAAAAACATGCAAATGTGTATTTTTTATATAGTGTATATAAACTTCTGGTTTCAACCGTGTATATAAATATATATGTATATTTACAAACACTATATAAAAAGAAACATATGTATGAAATCAGAAAAAACCCATTACCCATTTTAGGTCAATTAGGATTACCAAAAGTATGTATATTTGCCAGATGCCAAAATATTGAGAGAGGGAGAATATTTTAAGGCATTTTTATTGCTTTCAATAGTTTACATACCTTTCATTAGTATTTGGTAGCATTGCCCTTAACTGTATGACTTGGGTTAAATGTTTTGGATATTCTTCCTCAAGCTTCTCACAGAAATTGGTAGGAATTTTGGCCCATCCCTCCTGATAGAACTGGTGTAACTGAACCATGTTTATAGGTCACCTTGCTCACACCTGCTTTTTTAGATTTGCCCAAAAATTTTCAATAGGATTGAGATCAGGGCTTTGTGTTGGCCACTCCAAAACATTGACTTGGTTATCCTTAAGACACTTTGTAAACAGTTTGGCAGTATGCTTCGGGTCATTGTCCATGTGGAAAAACATTTTCACCCCCGTGTTTCACAGTTGGGATGGTGTTCTTAGGCTTCCAAGCCTCTCCCTTTTTCCTCCAAACGTAATGATGGTTATTATGGCCAAACAGTTCCATTTTAGTTTTGTAAGACCACAGGACATGCCTCCAAAAAATTAGGTTTTTGTTCCTGTGTGCATTTGAAAACATTAATCTGGCTTTTATATGTTTCTTTTAGAGTAATGGCTTCTTCCTCTCAGAATGGCCTTTCATCTCATGTTGATACAGTACTCGTTTCACTGTAGATGACATAATCTTAGCAGCCTCTGCCAGGGCCGGGACGACGGGTAGGCCAAGGTAGGCGACCGCCTAGGGCGCCTACCTCAGCCTATCCCTAAGGGGCGCCGTCAGGGCCCCGACCCTCGCTGGGCTCCAGGCCGCTGCTTTGGGCCTGAAGCGCCGGCGGTCTCTGTGACCGCTTCTGCGGAGCAGAGAGCAAGCGCTCCCTGCCCCACAGCGCTGAGGATCCAACGCGGCCCCGTGCGCCTCAGCCGGCAGCGTCGCGATGACATCACGTCATTGCGACGCTGCCTCTCCTCGGGCGCATAGCGCGTCACAGGCCGTGCGCCCGAGGAGCTGCCGGAGGAGCGCGCGGCTGAAGAGGACAGAAGAGGAGCGCGCGCCCGGGAATTGGGTAAGTATTAATGTTGTTGTTTTTAAGTGCCTGCCTGTGGCCCCCTATATCCCGCCTGCGGCCCCCATAATGCCTGCCTGCGGCCCCCTATAATGCCTGCCTGTGGCCCCCTATAATGCCTGCCTGTGGCCCCCTATATCCCGCCTGCGGCCCCCATAATGCCTGCCTGCGGCCCCCTATAATGCCTGCCTGTGGCCCCCTATAATGCCTGCCTGTGGCCCCCTATATTCTGCCTGTGGCCCCCATAATGCCTGCCTGCGGCCCCCTATAATGCCTGCCTGCGGCCCCCATAATGCCTGCCTGCGGCCCCCTATAATGCCTGCCTGTGGCCCCCATAATGCCTGCCTGCGGCCCCCATAATGCCTGCCTGCGGCCCCCTATAATGCCTGCCTGCGGCCCCCATAATGCCTGCCTGCGGCCCCCTATAATGCCTGCCTGCGGCCCCCATAATGCCTGCCTGCGGCCACCTATAATGCCTGCCTGTGGCCCCCTATATTCTGCCTGTGGCCCCCATACGCCTGCCTGTGGCCCCCTATATCCTGCCTGCGGCCCCCTATAATGCCTGCCTGCGGCCCCCTATAATACCTGCCTGCGGCCCCCTATAATACCTGCCTGCGGCCCCCTATAATGCCTGCCTGGTGCCCCTATATGCCTGCCTGGTGCCCCTATATGCCTGCCTGGTGCCCCCATAAGCCTGCCTGAGCCCCCATACGCCTGTCTGTGGTCCCCATACGCCTGCCTGAGCCCCCATACGCCTGCCTGTGGTCCCCATACGCCTGCCTGAGCCCCTGTACGGCTGCCTGTGGCCCCTATATGCCTGCCTGTGGCCCCCATACGCCTGCCTGAGCCCCCATACGCCTGCCTGTGGCCCCCATACGCCTGCCTGAGGTCCCATACGCCTGCCTGTGGCCCCTGTATGCCTGCCTGTGGCCCCATACGCCTGCCTGTGGCCCCTATAAGCCTGCCTGTGGCCCCTATAAGCCTGCCTGAGCCCCCATACGCCTGCCTGGTGCCCCCATACGCCTGCCTGAGCCCCCATACGCCTGCCTGTGGCCCCCATACGCCTGCCTGTGGCCCCCATACGCCTGCCTGAGGTCCCATACGCCTGCCTGAGGTCCCATACGCCTGCCTGTGGCCCCCAACGCCTGCCTGTGGCCCCATACGCCTGCCTGAGCCCCCATATGCCTGCTTGAGCCCCCATACGCCTGTCTGAGCCCCCCATACGCCTGCCTGTAGCCCCCATACGCCTGCCTGTAGCCCCCATACGCCTGCCTGAACCCCTAGCTATATATTTGCCTGAGCCCCTAGCTATATACCTGCCTGAGTGCCCCTATATTTATATACCTACCTGTCTAAGGGGACAATATCTATATACCTGCCTGACTGAGAGGGCATATCTATATACCTGTCTGACTAAGGGGACTTATATACCTATAATTAAGGAGTTACTGGAAATGTGAGGAATCTAAGATATTTGTGTCCAAATCCTCAGGGACGAGTCTTGGCCGGGAGCAATCAGCATGAAGGTGTGAACCGGATGGAGAAGAAAAGGGAAAGTGAACGACGCTGATCAGAAAAGACGTCTCCGGTGAGTCACTAAATGTAACAGCAGGGTAATCACTTATATGTCTGCAGAGTCTACATACAACTAGTATCTACCACTATATGGCCCCTGTATGGCGGTGGTATATGTAATCAGAGCCTGTGTACAGCTGATAGTCACATGTGGGGGTCGTGTTCGGTCAGGGTCTGGCAGGATTATTTGAGCCTTAAGTAGTAATAGTTTTGGGTCTTGGTTTTGTAGGAGGGTTTTTAGTAACAATCATTCGTCTGGTAGATTTGCTCCATGTATCGGTGGATTATTTAGTGACTGTTATTAGGGGTATTGCACTGTCATACGGAGGGAGCGATTTTGAAAATGCAAATTTGTCAGGGCTGATTTTCATTGTACAGTGACTGCTGAGGAGATGGACGGGAGCTATGTGTAATGTGCAGAAAATTAGTGACAGGACCTGACGCAGGGTGAGAGGAATAGTGTGTTGTGTGTGGGGGGGTTATTTTTTGAGAGCGAGGGGGGGGGGGGCGCCATTGGCTGTACTCGCCTAGGGCACCAAAATGCCTTGTCCCGGCCCTGGCCTCTGCCAGCATCTTCACAAGGTCTTTTACTTTTGTTCTTGGGTTGATATGCACATGTCGGACCAAATTACATTCATCTCTGAGATATAGAACCCATCTCAGAAGCTTCCAAAGACATGACATCATCATATGGGCTGTCCCAAAATGTTTATAGGCATAGTAATCCTAGTGTATGTAAATTTTTGATTTTGCTGATAGTAATAGAAAAAGCCTTATACAATTCTCTCTCTCATTATTCTGGCATTTGGCAAATATAAATAATTTTGGTAATCCTAATTGACCTAAAACAGGTAAGGTTTATTCTGATATCATGTCAGATAGTGTGAAAAACATGCATATGTGTCTTTTTACATAGTGTATGTTGTAACTAGCTGGGGTAGTGGACCCACTGGACCACTGCAAGCGGTGGTACAGACCTCACCAGGGAAAGGAATATAAGTGGCTCCCAGTTTTCACCAGAGCCCTCCGCAAGGCGGGTTGGACTTGCCGCGGCGGGATTTCTCCAGGTCGCTACCCCTGATGTGGCTTGCTTGCGGAGGCAGCCGAGGTGCAACACGGTACAAGAACGGTAGACGAAGTCGGAGTTGGGGTCAGGCCAGAAGGTTGGGGCAGGCAGCGAAGGTTCGGAGTCGAAGGAGGTAAGCAGGCGGGTCTGGTACACATGAACGACTAACCGGAACAAGACAAGGCTTCCTCTCATAGGTCAAGGGCGCTATGGATTCGGCAGGGTACTAATGGAGGTGGAGCCCTTATATAGGTTCAGCATCCAAACCAATTGCCGGCGCGCTGGCCGGCCAGACAGACGCAGGGAAGCAGGAGCGTGGCGAGGTAAGTGAGTCCGCTGACGTGAGGACCGCGGCACCACTCGCACTGGGCGCAGAAGTAGACACGGGAGGATCAGCGCTCCCACAGCCCGGACTGGGGTCTGCGGCGCTGCTCGTGACAGTACCCCTCCCTTTGTCCCCCCCCTCCTTCTAGCACGAAGAAATCTCCGAAGCAACCCCCGGTCCATGAGGTTGTCGTCCGGTGCCCAGGATCTCTCCTCGGGCCCGAACCCCTTCCAATCGAAAAGGAAATAGCGTTTCCCTCTGATTGTCTTCATTGCCAAAACCTCTCTAACAGAAAAGACATCAGAGGTGTCAGCCACAGGAGCAGGAGGTGACACCTTTCGGGAAAATCTGTTCAAGATAACAGGCTTGAGCAGGGATACGTGGAAGGAGTTCGGGATCCACCTTGAGGGGGGGAGCCGGAGTTTGAAAGCCACGGGGTTTATTTTCGCCAGGACCACAGAGGGGGCATGGAAACGGAGACCAAGATTATAACTGGGTCTCTTTAAACAAACATATCTGGAGGACAACCAAATTTTATCCCCGGGAGCAAACGATGGAGGAGGTCTTAGGTATCTATCTGCCCGCCGCTTAGTCTGGACGGAGGCCTGTTGCAAGGCCTGCCGCGTGTCACTCCAGATGGCCCTGAGGTCTCGGACCAAAGAGTCCACGGCAGGGAGATCAGAGGCCACAGCTAGGGGGAGGGGTGGGCGTGGATGAAGACCATAAACCACAAAAAATGGAGAGGCCCCAGCAGAGTCAGAGTCCAGAGAGTTATAAGAGAATTCCGCCCAGGGTAACAAACCGGACCAATCATCTTGTCGAGCCGACACAAAATGGCGCAAGTAGTTCTCCAAAATCTGATTGACTCTCTCCACCTGTCTGTTCATCTGTGGATGGTAAGCAGAGGAGAAGTCCAGGTTTACTCTAAACTGGGAACAACGGGATCACCAGAATCTGGACACAAACTGCACCACACGATCAGACACGATGTGCCGAGGAAGGCCATGCAAGTGAAAGATGTGCAAGAAGAAGAGAGTCGCAAGATGAAGCGCGGAAGGCAGGCCAGGCAGTGGTACAAAGTGCGCCATCTTAGAGAATTGATCTATGATGACCCAGATGACGGTATTTCCGGCAGATGGTGGGAGATCCGTAATGAAGTCCATGGCGATATGGGACCACGGGTGATCAGGAATGGGTAGCGGTTGAAGCAACCCCGCATGCCTGAGATGGGACGACTTGTTGCGGGTACACGAGGAGCACGATTCAACAAAGTCCTTGACATCCTTGGCTAAGTCCGGCCACCAATAGTAGCGGACAATGAGCTGCCCAGTCTTCCGAATCCCGGGTAACCGGCCGCACGAGAGCAATGTCCCCAGTTCAGGATTCTCCTCCGAAGTGCAGGATGCACTTAACTCTTGCCAGGAGGTACCTGTCGGAGATCCACTGGGGCTGCGGAGATCAGACGATCTGGTGGAATGATGTGACAAGGAGGGGGCTCCTCACCCAAGACGTCCGAGGCCCGCGACAGGGCATCAGCCTTGATGTTCTACTTGGCAGGGCGAAAGTGGAGAAGAAAAGGGACCAACGGGCTTGCCGGGGGTTAAGGCGCTGGGCCGTCTGAAGGTATGCAGGGTTCTTGTGATCAGAGTAGATGGTGATCGAATGGCGAGCCCCCTCCAGCAGATAATGCCATTCTTCAAGGGCTAACTTAATGGTCAATAGTTTGCAATCACAAATGGTGTAGTTCTTCTTGGCTGGGGAGAACATTTTTGAGAAGAAGCCACAAGTGATGGTCTTGCCTTTGGGGTCCCGCTGGGAAAGCACCGCCCCTGCTCCCACCGACGATGCGTCGACCTCTAGGAAGAAAGGCTTCTCGATGTCCAGGCGAGACAAGATAGGCACAGAGGCAAACGCCGTCTTGAGCCGGGAGAATGCCTCTTCAGCCGCCTGTGGCAATGCCTCGGATTGCCAGTCTTCTTCGTAAAGGCCACCATAGCGGTAATAATCGGCGTACCCCAAGAATTGCTGGGTAGCCCAGAGACTTACAGGACGAGGCCAGTTGAGGAAGGACGGCAGACAATTTAGCCGGGTCCATTTGAAGTCCCTTGGCAGAGATAATGTATCCAAGGAAGGGCAGGCTGGCTTGGAGAGATTGACAGTTCTCCAAATTGGCGTACAAGTGATTTTCCCGAAGACGGCCAAGGACCTGGTGCACATGGAGACGGCCAAGGACCTGGTGCACATGGAGACGGTGGGACTTGGCATCTGGTGAAAAAAACAAAATATCATCCAGATACACGATGACGCAGAAATATAAGAGATCACGGAAAATCTCGTTGATGAATCCCTGAAACACGGCAAGGGCATTGCAGCGGCCGAAAGGCATTACTAAATATTCAAAATGCCCATCCTGGGTGTTAAAGGCCGTCTTCCATTCATCACCTTCCCGGATACGGATAAGATTATAGGCCCTTCGCAGATCCAACTTAGAGAAGATTCTGGCCGCAAGTAGACGATCGAAGAGCTCGGTGATCAGGGGCAGCGGGTAGCTGTTCTTCACCGTAATTTTATTAGGGCCGTGGTAATCTATGCAGGGACGCAGCGAGCCATCTTTTTCTCCATGAAGAAGAAGCCTGCCCCGCCGAAGAAGAGGACCTCCGGATGAAGCCCTTCCTAAGGTTCTCCTGTATATAGTCCGACATGGCCTTTGTTTCTGGCACTGACAGTGGATAGACCCTGCCCCGAGGAGGGCTAGTGCCGGGCAACAGGTCTATCGGGCAGTCATAGCACGATGAGGTGGCAAAGTCTCTGCCTACTTTTTGGAGAAGTCATCGGCAAAGTCCTGGTATTCGGCCGGCAACCACAGCAGGGGTTTACAGGGGGCAGGCAGCAAAACAGGACGCACCGGGCGAGGTGCCACAAGACGAGACCAGCAATCTTGTCTCCAGCACGTGATTTCGCCTGTCTTTCAGTCCAAAATAGGAGTGTGGTGCCGCAACCACGACAAGCCCATCAGGACTGCCAACGAGGAGTGGGGCAGCAGGTAGAATGAGATCCTCTCACAATGGAGTGCCCCTATGCGCATAGAAACTGGTTCAGTGTAAAAATGGATGGAATCGCGCAGAATCTCTCTACTAACGGAAATGACCAGGGGTTTCTCAAGGTGAACGACCGGAAGACGAAGTTTCGATATCAGGGTGGCATCCATGAAGGTCCCGGCAGAACAAGAATCCAGAAAGGAATTTTTTGAAAAAACGACCATAGGTGCATGCTGGTCCGGCAACAATAAATACATACTCCAACTGCCAGCAGCACACTGTTAGTTAAAGAACAAAGGTAAATAGGAATTTGTGAAAAATGCATGTCTGCTAATGATATATGAAATTTTGGGGTTCTTAGTTCACAGTTTTGATCAAAAATGTTTAAGCTCACCTTCCAAGCGTCAAGGAGACTCCAGTTTAGGTGAGTCCTAACACTAAATCTCACCTCTCTAGGTGTCCATTCAGACCTCCATATTCCAGGGAGTAAAAGGACCAACTACCAAACTCACTGCTCTATTTTAAAAGACTGGAAAGGTGAGTGGTGTGCAAAAAGCCAAAAGGCAGCCACGCCTCATACATACTAAAAAGACAACAGTTGACTCTGCACATAAAAAACTTTTTTGAAAAAACGACCATAGGTGCATGCTGGTGCGGCAACAATATATACATACTCCAAGTGCCAGCAGCACACTATTAGTTAAAGAACAAAGGTACATAGGAATTTGTGAAAAATGCATGTCTGCTAATGATATATGAAAATTTGGGGCTCTAAGTTCACAGTTTTGATCAAAAAATTTTAAGCTCACCTTCCAAGCGTCAAGGAGACTCCAGTTTAGGTGAGTCCTAACACTAAATCTTACCTCTCTAGGTGTCCATTCAGACCTTCATATTCCAGGGAGTGAAAGGACCAACTACCAAACTCACTGCTCTATTTTAAAAGACTGGAAAGGTGGGTGGTGAGCAAAAAGTCAAAAGGCAGCCACGCCTCATACATAATAAAAATACAACATTAGATGCACATAAAAAACTTTTTTGAAAAAACGACCATAGGTGCATGCTGGTGCGGCAACAATATATACATACTCCAAGTGCCAGCAGCACTCTATTAGTTAAAGAATAAAGGTACATAGGAATTTGTGAAAAATGCATGTCTGCTAATGATATATGAAAATTTGAGGGTTCTTAGTTCACAGTTTTGATCAAAAATGTTTAAGCTCACCTCCCAAACGTCAAGGGACCTTAGTTTAGGTGAGTCCTAACATAAATCTTACCTCTCTAGGTGTCCATTCAGACCTCCATATTCCAGGGAGTGAAAGGACCAACTACCAAGCTCAATGCTCTAGTTTAAAAGACTGGAAAGGTGAGTGGTGTGCAAAAAGCCAAAAGCGCAGCCACGCCTCAATTCATACTAAAAAGGGACAACAGTTGACTCTGCACATAAAATACTTTTTGAAAAAACTACCATAGGGGCATGTGGTGCGGCAACAATATATACATTACTAAGTGCCTAGCAGCTAACTATTAGTTAAGAACAAAGGTAAATAGGAAATTTGTGAAAAATGCATGTTCTGCTAATTGATATATGAAAATTTGGGCTCTAAGTTCACAGTTTTGATCAAAAATTTTAAGCTCACCTTCCAAACGTCAAGGAGACCCAAGTTTAGGTGTGGTCCGAACTTGTGATGATCGATTTACGTTGGACATCGTCATATGGGTCGATAGTCGATATCGGCAATTATCATTAAGATAATCCGATAGTCGATATTAGATTATCGACGGTTGGCCATTAAAGTTATGGGAGAGGAACAACACCTTCATCTTACAACCAAACAGGGATGGAGGTGCTGGATTTAACATCCACATCTGTCAAAGTTATCGGGCTACATATTAGGATAACACCACTTAGGTTAAAGACTCTGAAAACTCAAGACCAATTCATATCCCTGTCGCACCACAGCTTGACTTAAACAATGCATGAAAAAAAGGACTCACAAATTAAAATGTGCCGAAGGCAGTATGATTTGAACCATCATTTTACTTGAACTGGGACATGAATATCCTGTCCTGGAACGCAGATGAGCCCAAACAGCATGATCTCAGATTAAAAGTGCCGAAAAAGGAGTCTTTCAACCTCCATTTTAGTTGAAATGACATTAATTATAACTGTCTGTAACCGCAGGTATGACATTAATCCTGTCGGACCCACGATTAAACGTGCAAGAAAAGAGTCTTTGGAACACCTTTTTAGTTGAACTGGACATTAACTATATCTGTCTGTACCGCAGTATGACATTAAACCTGTTCGTAACCCACAGATTAAAAAGTTGCTGGGAAAAGGGAGTCTTTCAACACCATTTTAGTTGAAGTGCGCATTGACATATACCTGTTCTGTACCACAGTATGACATTAAACCTTTCTGACCCACAGATTAAAAAGTGATGGGAAAAGGAGTCTTATGAACCACCTTTTAGTTGAACTTGACATTGGTCTATACCTGTCATGGGACCGCAGTAGGACACATTAAACCTGTGTGACCACCAAATTTATAAGTGCCAGGAAAATGAGTCTTTGAATCCACCATTTTAGTTGAACATGGACATTAACTAATATCTGTCCTGTTACCCGCACGTATGTCCATTAAACCTGGTCTGACCACAGCATTAAATAGTGCTGGGAAAAGGAGTCTTTCACCAACATTTTAGTTGAATGGACATTGGACTATACCTGTTCTGTTACACAGTATGACCATTAAACCTGTCTGACCACAGATTATAAAGTTGCGGAAAAAAGGAGTCATTTGATCAACCATTTTGTTGTTACTGGACATTGACTATACCTGTCCTGGGTATCAGCATGCGCCCCAAACCTGCTTGAGCCCAGGATTTAAAAAGTGCCGCAAAAAGGAGTCTTTCAACAACAATTTTAGTTTCACTGGACATTGGCTATTCCTGTCCTGGGCGACAGCAATGAGCCCCAAACCTGCATGGAGCCCCAAATTTAAAAAGTGCCGAAAAAGGAGTCTTTCACCACCATTTTAGGTTTCAATGGAACATTGACTATATTCTGTCCTGTACCGCAGAATAACCCTCTGACCTGTTGGTCCCACAGATCAGAAAAGTGGAACTATGCTATTTTGTACAGTGACTGTCATTTAGTTATTTTTTGGTAACTAACTTTTGTTTACAGATTTTTTTTAGGGAAGTTTTATTTATTGTATTACATTATTTTCATTTTTGTCTTTTTTTTCAAGTGTGATAACATACAACCTCATACTCACCCTCCTGCAAGTTTTAAATGTATTTTTTAATCGTGTAGATGTGTACTTCGTTTCCGCACACCCCATAAGTAATACAAATGTATATTCATGCCCAAAACACTTCTTATAATTGTGTAAGACATTTGCCTCCTGGCTTTCTGAGAGTGATTCAGCACATCATTTCAATGGTTTAATTTTTCCTCCAATTCCTTCATTCAGTGATTAGGGCAGAATCCCCTGCAGATATATGTTTGACCCCATAGGTAATGAAATTCCAGCCCCAGAAAATTTTAGCCTCATATTGTGACAATTTGTGTCCAGCCATGGAGGCCCTTTTTGCACCCTATTATACCTATCAGAAATCACCTTTTTTAAAAATCTGATTTTTTTAGAGAATTTTGAAGTCTCCTGACTGCCATATTGGTGAGAGCCCAGTGTGCCCGTCAGCCATCTGTTTTCACGGAGGTCCAGTGCCAGGGCCAGACTTCAGTGGGTGGCGGTGTGAGCCAGCTAGGTCTGTCATATTATTAACACGCAGGTTCAGCTGCCATGGCCGGAGTTACAGTGAGTGCGGTGAGAGCCCAGGCTGTGGTCCGTCATCTTTTAACACGGTAAAAATGTCCTTATGACGCAGGAACGAAACCAGTCGTGCTGAAGCAGAGACGCGGAAGCACGGGAAGGGAGGTAAGGTCTCCAGCCTTCATCTGTGACACAGTCAAGACCTGGGTAGCCACTTGCCCCTCCGTATGAGTGCGGGACCAATTGAGCATTCACCTTTTGCTTGGCATTCTTTTTCTCAATTTACTCACGTGATGGAGGAAATTGTCTCTGTTCTTTGTTCTCTGTTCGTGCTCCATATCTCAATGTCCTATGAATTTCCTCATCTGGTCATAAGTCGTCCTGTACCTCCATTGTACATTCAGTGGATTTTTTTTACCAGCTATTTTTTACATGCAAGTTTTTTAGTAGTTTAATTATAGAAAACACATTTTTAAAATAGGATGGAAGACCCACCATGTCTTTGTTTCTCTTTTTTAATTCTATTATTTGGGTTGTCTCAATACAGGTATTGCTAGTTATGTTAAAGATCTTGCAATATATTTCAATATGTGTCCATTAACAGTTCCATACTATTCCTGTTTCTGACAGCAACATCATCCTTGAGCCACAATTGATGAAGATCAAACTGTCTGTTGAAACAACATTTTTTACATAGGACCTGTAGTACTAGCTGACTTTTCCACAGGAAAATGCCCCCAAAATTAAAAACATGACCCATGAGGCACTTTGACAATTGTGAAGGATCAAAGGTTCTGTTTGATACAACATTTTTAATAATAGGGACCTGTAGTATAGTGCATGTCACAGCAAAAATGCCCCAAAAATTCAAAAGCTTGACCCAGAGACACTTTGGAACAATTTGATAGAACAAAGTCTGTTAGAAACAAAATTTTTTTAATTAATAGGCTGTAGCTATAGCTGCATGTCACAGAAAATGCCCCAAAAATATTCATAACATGACCTTGAGCCACTTTTGACAATGTGAAGAACAAATGGTCTGTTAGATACAAAATTTTTTTGAATAGAATAGGACTTGTAGTATTTGTTGCTGCATTTCAAAGAGCATGGACCAAAAAAAATTATAAAAATGACTTTATCAGCACTGTTAAAAATTGTGAGGGAGAAATGGTCACTTAAATGCCCATTCTGTTCCAAAGTACCATGATTATTGTTTTTTTTTTTTTTTTTTTTTTTTTCCTGTATCTCCACCTGCAACATGACCCAAAAATACTTAAAAATGATTTTTCAGCACTGTTTAAATTGTGAGGGAAAATGCATTAGAAGCCACTTTTCATTCCAAAGGTCCATATGTATAGTCTGTATCACACAGGCTACATGACCCCCAAAATTATTAAATATGACTTCTCAGCCACTATTAAAAATTGTGCTGGAGAAAATGCCACTTAGAAGCCAACATTCTGTTCCAACGGACCCATAATTATAGCTGCAATCTCACAGCAACATGACCCCAAAATTATACATCTGACTTCTAAGCCACTATTAAAAAATGTGTTGGAGAAATGCCACTTAGAAGCCATCATTTTCTGTCCCAAAGGACCATAATTATAGCTGTATCTCACAGCAACATGACCTGAAACCATTGACAATGCAAAATAAACTTTAAAGATAAAGTGAGTAATGGATTACGGTGTGGTCATTAACCTTGCCTGTCCTTTTCAAGTCTACCTCACAGCAAAACCAGCAAGATGAAACTGTTTGGGAAAAGTGAATAGAAAATTGCAGTAAGAAATGTTCATTTTATAAATAAATGTTTTCAAGAGGACCATTTCTGTTTGAGAGGAATGTGAAGTAGGACCGGCATTTATCGGTGACATCGCAATTGGGGCCACAACATCATCTGAGATCCATGCCTGATTCCCTTGATGAAGTCAATCGATCCACATTATCTGTGGAAAGCGGATGAGTTTGTCCTGTATTTGAAAATCACAAGCTGTGAGAAGGTCCGCCTAAGTATATGACGCTGGCTGACTGGGCAGGACAAACTCCTCTATGGCTGGTGAGCGAAAACTCGGGGCCATTCGTTCATTTTGGATTCCCAGAAGTCTATTGTTCCGGAAACACATGCAAAAAACTTCGTGTTGTGACGCAGCTTGTCATGCACCATGATCTTAAGCTGGTGTCAGTGTGTGGATTGGTGTATGCCCTGCCATTGCTTGCGTTGGTGAGGTGGTAAATAATGATTGCCAGAGGTCACCCATTAGGGCTTTGCCTCCTTGCATGCTGCTGCACGTTACAGTATTGGCACTTACTGCATGGCTCATAGCTGATGTTGTTCCACCGTGACATCTGAGGAACGTGAAGCAGACGCAACAGATGTCTCCAGTTGATCAATCAGCAGGTCTCCATTTCCAGCATTTTACTCTTATTTGGGTGGGTGGAAGGATAGTTGCTGAGTTTTGTTTGTACCAGGGATCCAGGAGGGTGGCCACACAGTTACTTTGTTCATTTGATGCCTTAAATGCGAGGATAGGTTGAGGAAATGGAGATTCCAAGCACTCATGTGAGAGATGGAGCCTTGATTCAAGCCTCTGGGTCGAGGGGCACTAGCAAACTGATCTTCCTCATCTTCCTCTGACGCCTCAAATTCGCACCAACCTCTTTCCAAGGCAGGGGACATCGGTAATGTCGGTGTCTTGGAATACCTCCTCCTCTTCCTCCTCCACGCTTCCTCCGCACAGCTTCAACACAGCCCTGACTACCCCTCCCCCCTGCCTGAGATGATGCACCCGTGAGCTGATGCGCTGCCTTGCACTAGCCCTGGACCCGAACCTATGCATATGAAGGCCGTCAAAATTGAGAACTGTCGGGCCTTGGGATTCGACGGAGAGAAAGGCTCCGTGTCGCGCATCTGTGTACGTCTCACTCTCCGTCGCTGCGGGACCTGTTGTTTCAGAGGTCAACGATCGTTCAGAACCAAGATCAACCACAATGCTCATGCTGACTTAGGGGCATCGCCAGCTTCTGACCATTTTGGTCAAAATTTGCCGCAATCAAATTGATGCAATAACAAAAATTATTTTATTTCAATCCACACCCCTGGCTAAGCATGATTAACAGATATAGGTGACTTTACTATTGCCGTTTTCGTCGAGAGTCCCTTTTTCAAATAGTCGCAAGTTTAGGGCAAAGATAAGATAATAAACGGGCCGCAGCCCAGTAAGAGAAGGAGAAGGAGACAGCTCCTTCTCTTACTTGAGAAAGGGGGCGTGGTTATCTTCCGAAACGTCGTGTGGTGTTTCTTATGGAGGACATCTAAACGGTGCTCCTATGTTCTCTGCTGAAAGGGGGACATCGTAAAAACAGTAGATACTTGGCGGATACTTGCGATCTTTTGGGACATTCAACCTCATGAGGATTCCAGGTTACATTCTATTGAACTTTTCTTAATGTTTATTGAGTAGTTCATAAAATTTCAGCTCTAAGGTTTGATTATGGCAAATATTGGCGAGATTGTTATATAATATAATGATTTAAAATATTTCATAAAAACGCTAAAAGAATTATTTGTGTTTTCACGCATATTGTTCTAATTTATAAGGTGATGTGCTCCAAGCCTACGTTCTTAAGGGCGCCAGCAGATTTCGCCTGTTATCGCATACACCTTCCCTGGCACAGGTCTGTACACAGCCAGCTCTCGGTCTCGTTGCGGAGAGACCCTGTCCACAGCTACTGACCTGTGTGTGACAGTCTCCAAGACAGATTCATTTCACAAAGCTGGTTTCTCTGTGGCACGTGATGCCACCAGAGGACCTTGGGTAAAAGGCCCTGCACCTCCCGCGGTTTTGCAGAGCGTGCGCCGAGCCTGAGAGCCACCGCACCCCCAGGACATCCACCTGTCCCCAGGAGCGTCCAGAGTTGCGGCCCTTTGGCCTCTTACTAGTCCATGTGTCGGTGGTCGATGGATTTTCCCCTGACACAGATGCAGAAAACGGTTGAAATTTTAAGATAAATGTGGCGGGCCAGGGCAGGGACGGCTTTTCTGGCAAAGAAATGTGCTGGGCCCTTTTTTTTTGGGGAGGCAAGGGCCCATGACGTGGGGGAAAACCCTCTGTGTCACCAGAGGGAAAAGGAACATTTCCAAGGCCCCAAAAGCCTGGAATCCACTTAGGCTTTTGGCTTTGGGATGGTTTGGGTTAAAAGTGTTTCTTCTGCTCCAAACCGGGAAAGACAGAAGCTGGCGCTAGAGGCCGTGTCCCGGGTGCGGTTTTCAAATGGCGGAAGGAGAAGGGTGGATGGGTCTCTGGGGGTGCTGATGGTACTCGGGCGCGGGGGGAGGGCTGAAACGGAGGCTGATCCCTGATCATGACTCTGGAGACATGGGCAGTGAGGAACGTTGTGGTGGCGGGGGGCGGCGGAAGGGGTGTGACAGTGGTTTGGGGCCCGGGGGTCGGTCTGGCTTTTTTGGCCCAAATGTTGCCCCCATTTCAACTCATGCATTGCTGCATGTGATAGAATGTTGGGGGTGGTTAAAAAATTTAGGTTCTTTCCTCTTTATGCGTTTGGCAAAGGGGCATATGACAGCGGGTGAAAGAGGGTTGCTCAAAAAAGGCCCAAAGCTTGAGAGGGTCCTGGGCCTTTTTGACGGCGATAAGCGAGGAGCGGGGTTTTCAATGACCGTGGTGGGGAATCATTCAGCAGACTTCTGCGGGCTGCCTTCCCTTTTTGAGGCGGGACCCCCTACTGACACTACCCATCGTTTTCCTCCCCGTAAATTTATGAAAAGGGTCCAAGCAAATTTGCTGAAAAGACCAGTTGGGTCCCCAAAGTCGTCATCATCCATCAACAAGGTGGGCTTGGTCGTCCTGACTTCTGCATCCCAAAAAGCTGCGGGTACAAGAAAAGGGACTGCAAGGCGTTGCCGACCGCTGGGTTTTTTTCCCATTACCCGGTTCCTTCTCCTCCCCTTTATGGCATCGTAACTGGGGGTCGAGAGAGAAAAACTCCTCTTTGCCCCTGTCTTTTAAGCCTTTTGCCCAAAAGCTTTTTTTTCATCAAAGAGGTTTCAGAAAATGGTTTTCCCCAGTGGTGGGTACACGAGTTGACATTTGGGCGCCTTGCTTCATGTTGGACGGATGCTGATGAGTGATGCGCATTTGTGGGGTGATGGGAGGGGAGGGGGTAAATGCGGATGCAGGTTGCATTAACATGAAGAACAGTTTTGGGCGTGTTCGTTCTGAGATTCCAGGGCCCTGACCCAGCGTGACAGGCCTGACGGTCCTGCAACTGGATCGCTGGATGCGTGTTGTCGCCAGCATGGAAGGGCACCTTCTTGAAATTACCTCCGTCCTCCCCGCCCCTTTGCTCGCTTCCCCTGAATTTCGCTCCTTTTTGAAAGATAAAAATTAAGAAGGTTTTGGAAGAGTTTTGGGGGGCTTTATTTAAAAAACGGAATCACAGCTATTCTAAAATCCCCCAAATCAAAAAAAAAAATTTCTGGATTAAATTTAAATGTGTTACCCCTTTCAACAAAACTTGACTGACCCAAAAATGAAAAAAAAAAACCCGTTTAAATGTATCGGGTAAAAAACGGTATTTTTGGCACCTTCAATTCCCTGTGGTGACTACAAAAATTTCTGTATTAAATTTAAAATGCAAGTAGTCTATCAACAAAGTTGACTGACCAAAAGTAAAAAAAACACCTGTCTAAAAGATACGGATAAAAATGGGTTTTTTTGGGCCCCTATCAATTCACTGTGGTGACACAAAATTGCGGGATTCAAATTTAACTGCAAAGTAGCTCTAAAAAAAGTTGATGCCCAAAAGTAAAAAAAAACACCTGTCTAAAATGTTACGGATAATAAAGGTTTTTTTTGGACATCGTCATTGTGGTGCACAAAGTTGCTGGTTTCAAATTTAACTGAAAAGGGGTCTATCAAAAAAAGTGGCCTGCCCCCCCAAAGTGAAAAAAAAACGTATCTGAAATGTATGGGGGTAATTAAAAGGTATTTTTTGGCACTATAACTGTGGTGACTCAAAATTGTGGATTAAAATTTAACTGCAAGGTGGCTTTTCAAAAAGGGGAATGGGAAAATTGAAAAAACCCTATCTAAAATTGTTTTGGGAAAAAAAATTTGGGTTTTCCCCACCTAAAAAAATAGCCTGCAGTTATGAAAAGTCTGTATCCTAATAAAAGGAATGCAATGTCTAAAAAAAGTTTTGGCCTGTACAATACCCAGTTCCCTTTATAGGTTGTCTTTGTTCACCCCCCCCTCCCCGATCCCCCCCGTGAGTTTAAGCGGTAGATGTCCTTTAAAATTTTTGCCAAATTACAAAAAATCTCAAATCTTCTGTTTAATAGTTTTAAGGATCACAGCTAAAAGTAGGCTGTCTCTGTGAAAAAAATAGTAAAAATTGCTGAGCTGTTTGCTGAGTGTTTGGACAGAGGCAGGCGCACGTTATGCTATGAGACGTGACACGCGATCTGAACGGGAAGGGCTGTTCTATGAAAAACGAGTTATGTGTTTTTTCCACCAATCGAACCCATACAATCCAGTCATGACGTGCAAAAATCTCCCCCTGCTCTATTCTGTAAGCTGATTTGGGGCCCCCAAAATGACAGGAAGCGCCGAAAATGGGCGTTTATAAATAGATTATGACAGATTTTTAACCCTAAATTTGGTGATCTAAAAAATCCGATAAATTTAAATCCCGTGGGGGATTTCAACTTTGTCGATAATAATCGCTCAACACAGTCCTAAAATAAATTTTTTTTACCCCTCTCTAGGTGTCCATTCAGCCTCCTATTCCAGGGGTGAAAGGACAACTCCCAAACTACTGTCTTTTTTAAAAAGACGGGAAAAGGTGGGTGGTGTGCAAAAAACCCAAAAGGCACCCAAACCCTCTTTTCATACAAAAAAAGACAACAGTTGACTCTGCAATAAAAAATTTTTTGAAAAAACGCCCATAGGTGATGTGGTGCGGCAAAAATATTACATACCCCCAAGTGGGTTCCTCAAAGACACAATGGAACTCCCTAAAGAAGGCTGTGGGTTCCCCCATCCCCGGTCCCCCCTGCCCCAGGGGGGGGTCGCCATGCCAAACCCTTTCCAGAGAGCAGATGAGGAGAATGCCACTTTTGCCGTTGACGGAAATGATGGCTATCTTCCGTGCATGGAGCATGATATAACCCCCCTCAAAGTACGGGTCTCCATCGAATTTGAGGGAAGGAAGCCGGAGCTTGGGTCCCAGGAGGCGGAGAACGGGCATTTTGGGAAAAGTGGAGGTGGGGGGCGGAGTTTTGCCATGAGAGGCATGTGTTGATATGGTCGTCGTTTTATTAATTGTTGTGCCGCAACATAGAGAACATCTTAAAAAGCTAGGCAAGGGCCCCTTGGCGGGATCCATAGCCAATCCAAAATTAACAAACTTAGTATAAATGGATCCGCAAAGGTTTAAACCACACCCTTTTTATTCTCATCTTCACCAACCCCCAAGGGGTTAATTCCTCCCCTTTCCTCCTTTCCTCCCCCTTTTTTGTTTTTTTTTTGGGGACATTTAAAAGGGTACAAAACTAAAAAATTCGGAGGGGGGGTCCCGAATCGGGGCCGAAGGGTTTCAATCAACTAAGACTTTCACGGAAAAACTCCAACAAAAAGGGTTAAACCCCCCATGGTTTAGGGCCCACTAATTGGAGGATAAATGAGGGGGAAAACCCTTATATAAGGGTCAGCGGTCGGCCAAACCAATTGCTGACGTGCTGGCCCTTTAAATCTGAGAAAGCCGGACTGGGGGCTACGGCCCTGCTTGTGACATATGTAAACTTCTGGTTTCACACAGAGACAGGTCTGGAGACAGGCTTCATTTTCTTTAGCAAGGCATAGGTCATTTTAGAGGTGTGTTTGGGGTCGTTATAATATCGTGATACTGCCCTTTGGCCAAATTTCCAAAGGTAGGGGATCATGCTCTACTTCAAGATGTCACAGTACATGCTAAAATTCATGGTTTCCTCAATGAACTGTAGCTCCCCACAGCCAGCAGCACTCATGCAGCTCTAAACCATGACACTTCGACCATGCCGCTTGACTGTAGACAATATACACTTGTCTTTGTACTCCTCATCTGGTTGCTGCCACACATGCTTTACACCATGTGAACCAAATAAATTTATCTTGGTTTCTTTAGATCACAGGACATGGTTCCAGTAACCCATGCTTGTCTTCAGCAAACTGTTTGCAGGCTTTCTTATGCATCATCTTTAGAAGAGGCTTCCTTCTGGGATGACAGCCATGCAGACCAATTTTTATTCAATGTGCAGTATATAGTCTGAGCACTGATAGGCTGATCCCCTCCCCACCCTTACAGCTGTGGCTGGCAGCACTCATACATCTATTTTGACAATCTCTGGATATAACACTGAGCATGTGCACTTAACTTCTTTGACTTTCTTTTCGACCATGGCGAGGCCTGTTCTGAGTAGAACTTGTCTTGTTAAACTGCTGTATGCTCTGGCCTATTGTGCTGCAGCTCAGCGTCAGGGTGTTGGCAACCTTCCTATACCCAAGGCCATCTTTTTGTACAACAACAATTCTTTTTTTCAGATCCTCAGACAGTTCTTTGCCATGAGGTGCCATGTTGAACTTCCAGTGACCAGCATGAGAAAGTGTCAGAGCCATAACAAGAAATTTAACACACCTGCTACCCATTCACACTTGAGACCTTGTAACACTAACGAGTCACATGACAACGTGGAGGGAAAATGACAAATCGGCCACAATTTGTTCATTTTCATTTAGGGGTATACTCACTTTTGTTGTCAGTGGTTTAGACATTGATGGCTGTGTGCTGAGTTATTTTGAGGTCACACCAAATTCATACAAGTTGAACATCAACTACTTTACATTGTAACAAAGTGTCATATTATCAGTGTTGTCCCATGAAAAGCTATAATACAATATTTACAAAAACGGGAGGGGTGTATTCACTTTAGTGAAATACTGTGTATGTATGTATACCTGTATACTGTGTATATATGTAAATGTTTTATGATGCAAAGCATGAAATAAAATTATTCTGTAAAAGTAGTTCACGGCATAAAATCTAAGTGGGAAATGTATGAAAAAAGTATAGGTCTAAGACTTTCTTTGCTTTCCATAGCAACCAATCAGAGCCCCCCTTTCATTTCATATAGTGCTCTGAAAAAATGAAAGGGGCGCTATGATTGGTTGCTATTGGCAACAAAGAACGCATAGGCTATGTTCACACGGTGTATTTGCAGGGCGTAATTTTACGCCCGCAATTACGCCGTGTGGACGGGGGCGGGGCGGGGCGGGGGACGTGATGTGGGGGGGGCCCGGCACTTCGCCGGCCCATAGAAATCACTGCTAGTGGCGCGTATACGCCGCTAGAAAGGGGACATGTCAATTATCTCCCCGCCGGCGGCTTCGCCGGGCGGGGAGAGGAGAGTAATCCATAGTTCTCTATGAGAACTGTGAATTACCGTAATGAATGGGCCGTTTTCGGCCCGTAATTGGCGCACTTCGGCGCGTAATTACGGACCGAAATACGGCCCATTTTAAGCCGTGTGAACATGGCCTTAGACCTAGACAGTTTTTATATATGAGGCCCTAAGTCTTCACTCTCCAACAGAACCAGTAGAGGTTAATCAATAAAAATGTACTATTAAAAAATGCAACTCATCCTGCAAAAAAAAAACAAACCCTTATAAGGCTACATGGAGAGCAAAAAACAAACGTTATGGATTTTAAAATGTGGGGACAAAGTTAGGCAGCAACAGCAATGAGTTAAAGTGTTAAATATTTCCATACAGGAACAGGTTAATGCTAACTCACTGGGTTATAAAACATGTCATTGTAATGTACTGAATGCCTTTTCAAGGTGCTGTGACATGCTTTACTTAGAAGCACCTTCCATGTGACTACTATAATTATATGTTTCTCAGTAAAAGACAGATCTGTCATGGCCAAGGCTGCACTGGTTTCCACAATGGTATTGTCATCATTCAGTCGCATGGTTATGTGTAAAATGTTAATACTATTTTCACTGATTGATGCGTAGATTGACATATTAATCATGTGAACAAAGCTTTTAAAAATTCAGCCAATAGATGTCTGTCAGAATGGTGGGAAAGGTTAAGGATATAGTGTATTAAATATGTTATAAAAATTGGTGTAAGTCAATTATGTAAGAAAATATTGAAACTAATGTATACATTAACATGTATAGCATATTATTAGCAGGTAAGGTGCATTGTTACAATATGTATTCAGAAAATTTCAGTCCTTATAAGTCAGTTGTCGAGGCTGTTTAACTACACTGGCCCTGCTTTCTCATTTACTCCCTTGCTGGTCACATGATCTTTACACCAGACAATGAGTTTCATGTTCTATATGAGTTACAAGATATTTTCGGACACAGTCAGAATGCCAGAAGCAAGGTACAAGCGTGAGAAATAAAATGCAAATCACCACACAGCTATTTTTCTCCAGTGGCCATTAAGAGCAATGTCCTAAAACAGTCTTCAGACAGGACCATCAGAAATTTCAGCTGAGGTGTATGCTCCCCCGCCAACCCCCCCCCCCAAGTAGGTAGGTAGTTTAGAGCCTTCTGGTAGGTAGAGTCTCCCCAGTAGATAGGGGCCCCAACAGGCAGGTAGATAGGGGCCCAGTAGGTAGGTAGATAGTAGCCCCCATTAGGTAGGTAGGTTAAAAGGGGCCTCCAGTAGATAGGTAGTTAGAGTCCCTCCAATAAATAAGGGCCCCAAATAGGTAGGTAGTAATCTCTCCACGTTTCTCCGGCAAGTCTTTAAGATCGATAGTGATGGATATTGCCAGTTGTGGGTGTGTCCTTGCATAAGCTGACATTGTCCAATCAGTGCTGAAAGTCAATGTGTGCAGAGACACACCCCTCTGAAAACTGGAATCATAACACCCAGATTCAGTATTATATTTCTAGGAGTAATAACAGATGAACAGCACAACACAGAGATATAAGAGAAGATGTTCCAGAATCATGATATCACAGGGAACATAAGTATTCACCAGAACAGATATGTCAGGAGATGTCACAGGCCTCTTTAAGTGAAGCTGGCTTAAAGGGGTTTTCTCACGTCCGCATTTCAGTCAGTACACAGGTTGTTGTTTTGTTAGTCCTGGGCGTGTTTTGAATGGCAATAGGGGTGTTTTCCTCGGCAGTGCGATGACATGATCATGCACCTGAAGCCAAGGCCACCATCAGAAATTTCAGGGTCCCATAGAACTGAAGCATCTGGGCCCAACCCCCTAATCACCGCCGCCCCACCCGCCAACCCCACCGCAGCAGAAAAAGTATTTTCTGGGCAAAAAATCATTGCTTTTGGGTTTAGTTCTTGCTGGATTTTACAACATACATTTTATCTATATTGTGCTTGTCAGTATATATACACAACGGCCAGCAAATACCGCCACATAATCACCATGTGACACCACTATAATTTTACTGACAAAACCAGTATACCCAGACCAATATAGCCAAATAACAACAATATACAAAGACCAAAATTATGCCACATCTTTTAACTCCCCCATAAATATGCTAAAAATACCCCGTTTGTTACTATTTTAAACCACAGCAAGACCAATATTTCCACCACCAACCATATAGTGGTAGATACAAGTGCACAAGGAGCAGTTACATTTAGTGACTCACAAGAGACGTCTTGTGTGTTTGGGCCTTAATTTTTCCCCTTTCTTTTTCTTGGTTTCCCCGACTGTTATGGACTTTCTCGGTCACCACTTGTCCCTGCAGAATTCACAACAAAAACACCTGAGACTTCTCATTTTTTGTCATCATCCTAACTTTGCCCCTCCACCCCAATTTGTGAAACTTCCCCCCTCATAGTTCCCCCAAAAAAATAATTTTATCCCTTTGGGGCCCCGTAGTTTGATGGTAGAGCCCTGTTTAAATAGGTATATAGCCCCACCCCTTAAAATAGTTCGTTATTGGGGGGTCCCGTAGGTAAAAAGTTATTTGGATCCCCATTTTGTAGATAGGTATATAGAGCCCCCACAAGGTAGGAAGGTAGTATCCCCCCTGTAGAAGGGTGATAGGGGTCCCCCAGTAAGTAGGTAAGTAGATAGGGGCCCCCCAGTAGGTAGGCAGTTAGATAGGGCTCCAGTGGAGCGGGGTATGGACCCCCAAATTGGTAGGTAAAAACAGTGGTCCACCCCGTAGTAGGTAAAATGATAGGGGCCTCCAGCCGGTATGTAACTAGATAAGGGACCCCCAGTAGGTAGCAAAGTAGATAGGGGTCCCTCAGTAGGTAGGTAGATAGGGGCCCCCAGTATGTAGGTAACTAGAAAGGCCCTCCCAGTAGGTAGGTAACTAGATAGTGGCCCCAGTAGGTAGGTAACTAGATAGGGATCCCCAGTAGGTCAGTTAGTAAGTAAGGGCTCCCCAGTAGGTAGGTAACTAATATTGCCCCAAATTGATATGTTCCCAGTAGGGAGGCAAAATGATGGGGCCCCAGTAGGTAGTGAGATATATAGGGGCCCACAATAAGTAGGTAGGTAGATAGGGGACCCCTGGTAGATATTTAGATGGGGGCCCCCAGTAGGTAGGTAGTTTAACAGGGGCTCCCAGTAGATTGCTAGGTAGATATACCCCCAGAAGGATGGTAGGTTAATAGGTGCCCCCAGTAGGTAAGTTAATAGGGTCCCCCAATAGGACGTTCATTCAATTGAGATAGCTTAACAGGCTTGTTCTTTCTACCATTACTGTGAAACAAGGGGGTAGTAGCTGCCAGTGAAAAGGCCCCTATGGCAGTCCCAGCTATACTGTCTTGACAGCTGCCCTGCCTGAAGCTTGTCTGCTCACTCCCACTTCTTATTGTAAAACCTCACCGATTTAAAAATATAGACTTTCAATCTGACATGTATGCACCCAGAATTGCACTAGGACTAGTATCCTGAAAATGATGACATGCAACATGTGCAATTTAATGTATTAGGCTTGTTTGGTATGCAAATAAAGGCAATTCAAGCTTATAATGACATTGTCTTTAAAAATCATATTTCCACACTAAAGCACTGTGTAATGTATCAGGCCAGGCTCTTTATGATAGTATTTTACTCTACATTCTTAGCCTCATTCACATCTGATGTACCGTCTCAAAAAAATGGCAAGTTTTGTTTTGTTTCAAACTGACAATGTTAAAAACAGCACATAACAAAGACAGGAGTAAAGGCAGGACTACTATCTAACTGCACACTTCTTTAATACAATGGTGTTACTGGAGGGACTGCTTGATGGTATTCATACTTCAAGGGCACGTTTTGTACCTAATGAATCTGTAAGTGAATATGTGATTTGTATTCATAGAAAGTACATTAGTCATTGTAGCTGTCAGATTTGTTTAACGATACCTCATTAGTGATGAACAATTAAAGCATGTATTATCTAAGAAATCAGTGCCAATACAGCTTTTATCTGTATCAAACAACTAGAAAGAAAATGTCCAATTATTGTATTTTGATGAATAATGAGGATGCTAATAGATGTGGAAGTGTTTCGGGATGGAGAAGTAACTATATTAACTAGAAAGTTATTTTAAATGTGGACAAATCTGGGGAAAGGAGAGGTTGAGATTATAAACTAAACATGTTTAACTGTGATATTAGAGTAACAATATCACCAAGACCAAGTGAAATCTCCTATCAGAGAGTACAAGTAGTGTGGAAGTAGAAGAGTCAGACATGTGGGAGTAAAATGACTGGCTACAGTCAATCCTAGTGAGACTTAAACTGATATTTTATTAGTTGGCTTCAGGTAGGTGTTACTGTTCTAAGGGATGTTAGTTGTAATAAAGTACATAGGCATTTATCTGTTTAGTATTTACCTGGTCTAGTCCTCTTTATAGAATAGCGAGGACATGTTCCTCTTGAGGGATTTGTTCTATTTCTGTGGGCACCTTTTACATGCAATGCGCTATTTTTTAACGTTATGTCCTATGTTGTAAGTTGGCTACTGGTTGTACTCAGTGCCATGGTGTTAGGGATCGCCTCCCTGAGCCCCATGTTGCTGCTATTCTTTTAGTTTGGTTTGTGTGACCCCCATGGCTTTGGGGTTGGTTGGTGTAGTTTTATGCTGGTCTTTTGGTGGGGAGGAGACAGAGCTCATAAAACAAGTGTGATATTGTTGTTGATGCTGCTAACATAGGAAACATCCACATTATATAAGGACCCTTGTCAAAGTAACTGTCTAAAGATTGATAGTGTCTGATCCAAGGTGACAGTTGCTCTATAGAGTCTTGTGGCAAGTCTAGGTGCTAAGACATGCTTGAGTAGAGGAGCTGTCCCTGAGTGAGAGAGAAAGGGCAGCCGGTCAGAACTCATGGACCTCAAAAGAGACTTTAAAGGGAAAAGGGTCCTTATGCGTGTAGACTGGAGAAAATGACAGAGAGTAATGTACAGTACATGGGCATCGTAAAAAGGGACAATTGTGATTTCTCCAAATAGCAGAATTACAAGTGCAACCTGTCAACCGAATTGTTTGGACTGTAACCTAACACTGTGCCTTATTTGTTAAGAATTATTAAGTATGTGAAAATGCCTGCAGATCTTCAGTAAAGGGATGTCTTCAAAAAGCTACTGTGTGCTGATTTGTGTTCTTTAAGCTTTCTGTCTCCCCTAGGGGGTGGTTACCATATGTGACCACCTGGAAATTACAACTTTTGGTCTAGTGGCTAGGATCCAGACCAGGTATATTTAAACCTCTCTGTTTCCTTAAGCCAGTGTCTTTGATTCCTCCTGTTTTCCTGACTTGTGTGTTTACTTTGTTATTTGAATCTGACTTCCAGCCTCTTTGATTCATACCGATCAACTGGTAAGGGCTTTCCACAAGAGGTTTCCATTTAAACTTGGTCCTAGACATAAGGGTCTGGTGGCCTCAGCCAGGGTTCTGTACAGGACCTAGTGGGTAAGTCTTGGGTCCAATCCCTGGCTAGGGCAGGGTATTTAAACCTCTCTGTTTCCTTCAGCCAGTGCCTGTGATTTCTCCTGTTTCCTGGCTTGTGCATTTACTTTGTTGTTTGACTCTGATTCCCTGTCTCAAGACTTCGGCTTTCTCTATGGTTACTATTCTGTCTTGTGTTCAAAACTGCATTCCCCTCCTGGCTTGATCCCGGCTTGTCTGACCACGCTCTGTCTTATTTGTTCCTGTCTGTTCCCTGTTTGTGTTACGGTTCACGCCGCGGTCCCTGCTACGGACCGTCAGCGTGCCTGTGTCTCTCGTGTCCCGGCCGCTGCTGCGACATTCCCTGGTGTCCCTGGCTCTCTGCACGCACCTGTCCTGGCTCCTGCCACTCCTTCAGCCTCACCATCTCTGCTTCCTCCAGCTCCCTGGTGTCCTGTGCGCACACGTGCTCCCTCTAGGGGCGTGCACCCGGCACTGCACTCTATTTAAGAGATCAGTGCTCCTTGGTCCGGCCCATTGACCTGTGACCTCTGCTGTCTTAAGGAGCTTCCTGCCTTAGCCTGTTGTCAGTTCGTTGTTTTGTTTATCCAGCACAAGAGCTTGACCCCCTTGGCTGCTGTACTGCTGCTGATTCTGCCACACGTTTCCTGTACGTTCATCATCACCTGCAGAAAACATGCCGCTGCACCAGCTTGCCATATACCTGTTGCCATACTCAGTGTCTGCTTCCATCTTGGACTGTGCCAGCTGTTCACCGGCTATACCTGGACTGTCATCCATTTAACGGCTACACCTGCGGTGCCCTGCCTCTGTTCCTAAACCGTCAACCCAGACTTGCACTTCGGCTACCCACCGCCTGCGTTTACCATCTGTGCCCGCGGTGGGCCCAGAGAATCCTTCATACCCAGACGTTTCCAGCCTCCCTGGTTGGAATCGTTACAGTACGAACTGACCACTAATTATGGATCCCACCAGAGTGACTCTGCCTGACCTTGTAGCCGTAGTGAACCGTCATGGCGTCCACCTGGAGCAATTGTTTCAAAAGCTGCAGACCATCACCACCTGTCTGGACCAAGTTTTGTCTGCACTGGCATCTACATCTGCTCTGCCACCTGCGTGGCTCCGCCTCCTGCTGCCATGTCCAGTCCCAGCCTGCACCTGCCTCTGCCTGCCCGTTATTCTGGAGACCCCCCATACGTGTCGCGGCTTCCTCAATCAGTACACAATCCACTTTGAGGTCCTGGCTCACCAGTTTCCATCTGACCGTGCCAAGGTGGAATTCATCATCAGTCTGCTCTCAGGTGAACCTTCCGCCAAGGTGACACTACAGTGGGCCAATATGCCATCCAGTTCCGCACCTTGGCCTCTGAGCTGGCCTGGAACAACGAGGCCCTCATTGCTGCCTTCTGGGGGGGCCTTGATGGACGCATTAAATACGAGTTGGCCGGTCGTGATCTACCTACCACCCTGGACGACCTCATCGCTTTGGCTACCCGGATTGACATCCGTTTGGTGGAGAGGGAGTTAGAGTTTTGCCAACAGCCTATGTCCTCCCGTCCTAGCAAGCCTCCATGCCTTGTACTTGAGACCCCGACTCAGCCTTGCCTGGCACCTGCATTCACCCAAGATGAGCCTATGGAGGTCAACCGCACTCATCTCTCCACAGAAGAACGCACACATCGATGCAGCCTAAATCTATGCCTCTACTGTGGTGGTGCCCGACATTATCTTAAGGACTGCCCAGTCCGTCCGGCTGCGCCCCGTGTTTCCAAGTGCTTAGGTTTCGTAGGTGAGGTGACCCTGAGTGGTGGTGCATCTGCTCCTCATCTGTCCACTCCGGTCAATCTACATTTTTCATCTGGTACTGCCCATGACGTTCCTGCTCTGCTGGATTCTGGCTCCTCTGAGAATTTTATCCATCCGTCTCTACTGGAGAAGTTCAGCCTGCCTGTCTCCCGCCTAGAAAAGCCCCTACGTTTTTCTTCTATCAACGGGGAGATCGTGAAGGAGCCAGTCCAGTTCCATACCCTGCCTGTGACTCTCAGAATTGGAAGTTCCTTCTATGTCCTTCCAAGTTCGTCTGCTCCAGTCCTGCTCGGGCTTCCGTGGTTCCAGCTTCACAACCCATCCCTGGATTGGAAAACTGGTGAAGTCATCCACTGGGGCAAGCATTGCCACTCTCGTTGCCTCAAGCCTGCTCATCCAGTACAATCCCGCCCACCCGTTTCTCTGCCCATTTCTGCTGTTCTGCCTCTGGAGGAACTTCAAGTACAGGAGAAGCTTCTGGCCTGTCATGACACCTCTGTCTCCCGCCCAGCCCCACCCTCTGCCTACTGTTTCTACTCTTGCTCCCCAGGTCCAAGAAATTTTCTGGGACCCTCTGGACACCTCCTCTGAAGACAGTTCCTGGGATACCGAGGAGGAGGTGGTTACCCCTGGCTGTTTTGTGGGTACCCGGCTAACCCGGAGGGGAGGGCTTAAGGGGGGGTACTGTACATGCCGCGGTCCCTGCTACGGACCATCAGCGTGCCCGTGTCTCTCGTGTCCCGGCCGCTGCTGCGACATTCCCTGGTGTCCCTGGTTCTTTGAACGCACCTGTCCTGGCTCCTGCCACTCCTGAAGCCTCACCATCTCTGCTTCCTCTAGCTCCCTGGCGTCCAGTGAGCACACATGCTCCCTCTAGGGGCGCGCGCCCGGCACTGCACTCTATTTAAGAGATCAATGCTCCTTGGTCCGGCCCATTGACCTGTGACCTCTGCTGTCTTAAGGAGCTTCCTGCCTTAACCTGTTGTCAGTTCGTTGTTGTGTATCCAGCACAAGAGCTTGACCTCCTTGGCTGCTGTACTGCTGCTGATTCTGCCACACGTTTCCTGTACTTTCATCATCACCTGCAGAACACCTGCCGCTGCATCAGCTTGCCATATACCTGTTGCCATACTCAGTGTCTGCTTCCATCCTGGACTGAGCCAGATGTTCACCGGCTATACCTGGACTGTCATCCGTTTAACGGCTACACCTGCGGTGCCCTGCCTCTGTTCCTAAACCGTCAACCCAGACCTGCACTTCGGCTACCCACCGCCTGCGTTTAGCATCTGTGCCCGCGGTGGGCTCAGAGGATCCGTAATACCCAGACATTTCCAGCCTCTCTGGTTGGAATCGTTACAGTTTGTTTGTCTGTTAGTCTGTATATTCTTGCCTACATGAGGGTCGTCCAGGGCCAGACACCTGTGGAGGTCAGGGCTGATGCTCTGCTTTAGGCAGGGAAAGGTCAGGAAGAGACAAGTCCTTGACACCAGGAAAATGCCCCAGCATAAATCAAGTAGGTATTAGGGAGATATGTCTAAATAAAAGAGTTAACTGACCAAGAAATAAGCTTGACTTTAGAATGCTACTGAAGTGGAAACATCTCATGGAGACTTTGCTTGGTGAAGTGAAGAGGACAGAGTAGGCTTAAAAAACTTTGAAAGTGCTCCAGGAAGTGCCATCAGGTTGAACCAACCACATGGCCAAGGCATAGGGAGAGCTGGACTCTGACAGCTAGAAATAGAGGGAAATAGAAACTGTAGAGGATAGAAAGGACACTTATGTTCACTGCCTCTCTATTAAATAAGAGGGTATGCCAGAAAAGATGCAGAATTAACATAGCAGTGACTAACTAAAGTTATGAAGACATTCAAGGTGAATACTCTAGAGCAGAGGTCCCCAACTCCAGTCCTCAAAGCCCACCAACAGGTCATGTTTTCTGGCTTTCCTTAGCATTGCACAGGTGATATAATTATTGTCAGTGCATTCTGTGGGAGATCCTGAAAACATGACCTGTTGGTCATTGAGGACTGGAGTTGGGGAACACTGCTGTAGAGGTGTTACCAGTAACTAATAACTGGGATGCCTCTTTTACTGTTGGGTGCTAGCGAAGATGGCCCCTATCACCCACTGATTCCATTTGGTACTTGAGTCACTGATGGGACTGGTGTGGGTGAACTATATAGTTCTCTGGACTCAGAACTTAGCCTACCCTTTGAACTGTAACCTAAAATATAGTCTCCACTGTTAAATGCAGTTACAATAAAGTGTCTGGAGATCTTCAGTAAAATAATGTCTGCAATAAACCACTGTTAGAGGGCTTGTGCTCTTTAACTCCTCCAGGGCCTTTCCTAGTGCATGCAGGACAACACGTACAGGATGAAATGGTACATGTACTCAGAAAAAGTGGCTTTATAAAACTTAAAGATGCTTTCACAAAGTTGCACCTAATGTAGAAACTTAATAGAGAACGTTTTCTTCATCGTTGTGGGTTTTCTGCACTTTGTTTTATCAATTTCAACTACCCTCAAATGTAAGCTTGTAAAGTGTACATTGCATATTTTTCAGCTAAACACAGTAGTAAGGCCATCCATCAAGCCATGCAGTAGCAGATACAGTTCTAGTCTAAGGCCTTATCAATTAAGTACAGAGTCTTTAAGGGACCACTGAAACCTACTGTAACTACAATGGCAATAGCAGCTAACTTTTTCTTCATTAGTTGTAGTCAGGTGCATCTTGTGTGCATCTGTGTGCATTTTGAACAGTGAGTTTAATCCAACTGTGGAGAAAACTGAGCGTGAAGAAAATCAGAACTGGAAATGTAATGATGATGTCAGCATAGTAGCCTCAGGCTCTGGGCCTGTGACTACAAGCATTAGAAAAGAGTAAATTCTATAAGTTCAAGTTCTGAACTGAATACACAAGTGAATCTGAAACAGAGATTATAACTCATGTTTTGACTATACCTGCTGTATGTTATTCTGGAACAGTCATTATAACCCCAGTCCTAACCATACCTGGTATCTGTATACCCAGAAAAGTCATTATAACCTCAGTCCTTACAATACCTGGTATATCTATATATAGAACAGTCATAATAGGGGTAGTCCTGACTATACCTTATGTATGTGTATCTGGAACAGTGATAATAACCTCAGTTCTCACTATACCTGGTGTCTTTATATCCAACACAGTCAATATATTCCTAATCCTGACTGTATCTGGTGCCTGTATATCCAAAACAATCATTATAACCTCAGTCCTGAATATACCTTATATCTGTAACAGTTGGCTCTGAATACTCTTTGGGATATAGGAGTATCATTGTCCAAATCTACCATAAAAAGATGACAGATGAAAGTAAATACAGAGGGTTCACTGCGTGGTACAAGCCTATCATAAACCTCAAGATTGAAAAAGCTAGATTGGACTTTGCTAAAAAAATATCTAAAAAAGACAGCAAAGCTCTGGAAGAACATTCTTTGGACAGATGAAACCAAGATCAACCTGTACCAGAATGATGGAAAGAAAAAAAAATATGGCGAAGGCTTAGTACAGCTCATAATCCAAAGCATACCACATTTTACCCACCCTTGGTTGAACTTGATGGAAACATGTCTTTTTTTAACTGTACTAACTATGTAACTATATAACTACAGTATATGTAAAACACGGCAGAGGCAGTGTGATGGCTTGGGCATGCATGGCAGCCAGTGGCACTGGGTCACTAGTGTTTATTGATGATGTGACATAGGACCGAAGCAGCCAGATGAATTCTGAGGTTTTCAGAGAGACATATTATGTGCTCAAATCCAGCTAAATGCAGCCAAACTGATTGGTCTGAATTTCATAATACAGATGGACAAAGACCCAAAACATAAAGCCAGAGCAACCCACAAGTTTATTAAAGCAAAGAAATGGAATATTCTTGAATGGTCAAGTCATTCATCTGATCCCAACCCAATTGAGCATGCATTTCATTTGTTAAAGATTAAACTTCAGACAGAAAAAACCACAAACAAACAGCAACTGAAAACAACTGCAGTAATGGCCTGGTAGAGCATTAAAAAGGAGGAATCACAGTGTCTGTTGATGTCTATGAGTTCAAGACTTCAGGCACTCATTGCCAACAAAGGGTTTTCAATTATTTAATTTGTCCAATTACTTATGGCCCCTTTAAAAACAGGGTGGCACATTTTAAGGAGCTCAGACTCCTAAACCCTTGATCCAATTTTAATGTGGATACCCTCAACTGAAAGCTGAAAGTCTTGACTTTATATCCATGTACATTATATAACTATAACTTCAATATGTTTCAGTAAACAAGTACAAAAACTAAATTTGTGTCAGTGTCCAAACATATATGGATAGTGTTGAGCGATTATTATCGACAAAGTTGAAATCGGCAAGGTTTTTATGGTGATCGAAATTTTTAGATCATGCGATAATTAAGGTTAAAATCTGTGCATCATCTATTAAGATGGCGCCATTTTCGGCGCTTCCTGTAATTTTGGCAGCCAGCAAATCAGATTACAGAATAGAGCAGGTGAATGCGTGTGCGACGTCATGACTGGATGTGTATGGTTGCGATTGGCTGGAAAAATCACATACCTCGTTTTACATAGAACAGCATTTCCTTTCCCTCAGTTCTCTCAGGGCTCGATAGGACGTGCGCTCGCCTGGCCAACGCTCAACGAAAATTCTATTTCTGCACAGAGAAACCTCACTATTAGCTGTGCCTTACAATTTATTAGATTAGGAATTTGGGAAAATTTTATGAGTTGCTAAGAATTTTTTAAAAGGGGCATCTACTGCTGTAAAAAACACGGAGGAGCGGGTAGGGGGGGTGGTGGGCCCCGGGGGGGCGAACAACAAGCTCTAAAAAAAACACTGGATAAAATTTACCAAGACTTTTGAGACAGGGGACCAATATCTTTATATTTAAAATTTGTATTGAAATATTTCCCGGGAAATTTGGGGCTTTAACTTTAAATATAAGGGTACACATAATTTCTGTAACTGCAGGTTTTTTGTTTAGGGCAAAACCCACTTTTATAATATACTTTCAATAGGGTTTTTATTTTAAAATTTTTTTCCATTCCACCTTTGTTCATTATCCACCTTGCACTTAAAACTGAAAACTTTTATAGTACCCCAGGTGAATTAAAGTGCAAAAAATACCGTTATTACAAACATAACAGTACTTTTTTTGACTTTGGGCACTACAGCTTTGTCATTGACGCAGCTTGCACGTAAAACTTTAAAAAAGCAATTTTATGTCACCCAGGTGAATTGAAAAGGGCAAAAAATACCGTGTATTATTTCGAAAACTAAAGATACGGGTTTTTTGCCTTTTTTTTTTTTCCCAGTCCCAATTTTTTGATAGAGCCTTGCAGTTAAATTTTTA
>JAODAL010033270.1:0-45788 GCA_025379985.1 Phyllomedusa bahiana | reverse complement strand
GGATAGACCATCGGGGGAAAGGGGTTTTCTTTTTTGGGTAGTTTGGGAAAGGCTTGGGCCCCCGAGGAGGGGCCCGGGGAAAAGGGGAGTCCAATACCCTGATCCAAAGATCTGATTCGTAAGTTTTTTCACCCTAAGAAGGGGGGGAAAACCTAAGGGGGGGGAAATGTACGGGTGGCCCGTTCCGGCCCGGGGGCCCGGGGGTGAAACCCTTTGGCCGGCCTCCCCGGGGTTGAGGGAGGGGGGGGTTGGCACCGCTGGCCGCGGGCGGGCGGGGGGGAAACCAGTCGCTTGGAAACTACCTGCCCGGGTTTCCCGGGCACACCCGAACCCTTCCCGGCCCAAGGTGCGCGCACCCGTTTCCCTCGGACGCGTGCGAGTTTTTAAAAAATTTTAAAAAGGGGCCAGTGAAACCGGCAATTGGCTTATTCCCGGGCGTTTCCCCCTTTTTATGGTTTCGCTAAACGACTTTTCCCCTTGCTGGATAATTTTGCCTCGACCCCCCAAAAGAAAAAGGTTTTCATGTGTCTCCTTGCCTTGCCGTGAAACCCCCGGCCCTCTTGTTTCGTCTCTTGACAAAAAACCCTCTGCCGCCTGCCCTAAATTGAGGTTGGGCGAAATCGATTTAACGAAGTGGAATTCGTTTTGGGAAATTTTTGGGAAAACTTCGTTTTTTGAACGAAGTCCCAAAGTTTGGGAGGTTTCGCGGGGAACGAAGCGTGCTTTTGATTGATTTAAAAAGGGCCCGCAATCACAGGGGGGTTCATGGTGCAAAAAAATTGGGGGGAAAAGGGGGAATTTGCCTGGCCCTTTACCATGGTTTCAAAAAAAAGAAGCCAATCGAGACCCGGGGGGATTCTGTGGGTCCCTCACCGCCTATATAAATCCGGGGGCAAGCTGGGAAACCCCCTACCCCCCTACTTTAATGGTAGGGAAAGGGGCTTTCGCAGTGCTTATGATGGTTTATATAAAGAATTTTTTTTTATAAGCGATTTTTTTGGGGGGGGTCACAAATTGTCTAGGACTGCTTCTTTTTGTTCTCATTTGATTTTTTTTGGGGTATTGGAAATGGGAAATCCAGTGTACGTCCCAAAGGCTGCATATAAAATTTTAATCTATTGGGTAGTTTTTTTCAAACACATTGAAATAAACCCCAAAGGGTTATCTAAGCCCGTTTTTGTTGTATTTTATTTAAAGGGAAACAGCCCCTTTTTAAAATCCCAAAAAACCAAATTAATTTTTTGGGTTTCTATTTTTTTTTTGTGCAATATAGAATTCCCGGGGTTAATTAAGGTTGGTTTTTGCTTTTTGTGGGCAATAAAAAAGAAATGTTCTTTTTTCACCGCTGAAAAAGAAAGTTTGGGGGCCTGGGAGCCCCAAATTCACAAAACCAAAGGTTTAAAATTTCAAGTTTTTCTGTTGTTTTTTTTAGCGTTTAAAAAACCGCCATTTTTTAAACTCAAAGCTGGGAATTTTTTGGGTTTTCATTTCTTTTTTTCGCAAAATTTGACCAGGGGTTAATTAAACATTGTTCTGTGTTGTAGTTTTACTAAAAGAAACGTTTTTTTTCACGCCCAAAAAAAAAAATTTTGCCTTGTAGCAAAAATTCACAACCAAAGGTTAACTACAAGTTTTTTTGTTGTTTGTACCCGGAAAAAAATTACACCCCCCTTTTTAAACGTTTACAAAGTTGGTAAATTTTTTGGTTTTGCGCATTTTTTTTGCAAAAAATTTGACCCAGGGTTAATTAACCCGTTGTTCTTGCGGTTGGGGGTTTTACAAAAAGAAAATTTTCTTTACCCACCCCCAAATTTAAAGGCATTTTTGCCTGAAAGCAAAATTTCAAAACCCAAAAGGGTTTAAAATTTTTAAGCTTTTGTGTTTTTTAAATATTCAGAAAAATTTTCAGGGGTTTTTAAACGGCCCCATACAAGAAAATTTTTTCCTCCCCCTTTTTGTGGAGCCCAATTTTAACCCAAAGGGGTTTAAACCCAAGTTTTTTCCCGGGGTTTCATTTGGAGTCAAATACAGGGTGTTTTATTTTTTATTTTCCCAGATATCTTCATCAAAACAGTGTCTTTTACATTTTAGAACAAAAAAAGTATGAAGACAGAGGGGTGGCGGGAAATCAAAATTTTACCTGCGAGTGGCAGAGGCCCCAAACCCTTCCCTGGAGGGGGTTGCAGAAACAGGGGGGGGAGGGTCCCAGCAGGAGGTCACTCGGGTAAAGGCCCAACTGCCGTTTGTAATCTCCCGGCCCGTGTTTGGACCAGCAACCCCAAAGGGGTTTCCTTGATTGGTTGACTAGGTCACCCAATTTCCCCCCCCCAGATGACTTTTGACAAACCAGCCAAGAGTCGGGGGACGTCGGGCCCAAAACCCCTTTGTTGGCGGGCCCCGGGAAAGGGCGGGTTTTCGGGGGGGGCCCTAACTGCCCTAAAACCCGCCCTCTCCCACCCCGGTTTCCCTCGGGCCCAGGGATCAAACTATGGGGTTTCTGGGCTCAGGCCACTTTTTTGGAGGATAAACCCAATTTGAGGGGGAGTAAGCAGAAAATTGGTAGTAAAAGAAATGGGGCCAATTTCCCTGTTTTCTGGCGTGGCGGAAATTTTTAGTTTGTGGAGGGGGCTCATGGGAGGTCATGTTGTGAGGGGTCGGGCCTCTGCAAAACCAAGCCCGGTGATGGGGGGACTTTCTGTACTTTGAAACAAAAAATCGATGATGATGTAGGCCGGACCCCCACTTGGCAGCCGGGGGTGAACAAGGGTTTTATCATCTTTGAGGAGAAGAGGGTGCCCGGGAGGGGCCCGCACCAGCAAGTGGGTTGTGGGGCCCATGAGTCAGCGGGGGAAGCGGCATTGTGAGGTCGGAAGCCAAGGGGGCCCCAAAGGGGGGGGGGGTAAAAACCCGCTTCGCAGGGGTACAAGAAATTTGCGGCCAGGGGCTAGCGAGGCAGCGGCGGCGATACTAGGGGGGTTTAGTGGGGGGTTTTTTCTTTTTGCTAAGACCCCGGGGAAGACCCAAAATATGGGTTTATTTTAGAATTGTGGGCAAAGAAAGTGAAGCGTTTTTGGGGAAAACTTTGGCCCCATGCCCCTGTGTAAACGCATGCAGCGTCCCCAATTTTGGTTTGGGTGGCGGGAAAACGTGGCTAAAACATGTGGTGGGTCCATAAAACCAACTAGAAAAGCAAGCCAACGAGGGCCTTTGCAGAAAAGTCAAGGCCCACCAAATCGGGTTTGAAAGGGATTTTGTTTCTCTTTGCCATCATTTTTGGGTCCAGAGGCACTTGCCCCCCCCAGTTAGAGGTCCGCTGGAAAAACTGGGCCCAAAATTGGAAAGTGGGGGCCGCAAATTTTCCCTAGTTTGCAGTGGAAAAAGGCTGACCCCCCGGCCCAAAGAAAGTGTGGATCAGGGGCGGGTGTTCGTGCGGGGGGGGGCCAAATCTTTACCCCAAAAGGAGAACCCGTTTTGTTCAGGGGAAAAAGGGTGGAACGGACTGACTTTGTAAAGTTAAATTCAGGCAGGATCGGAGGTTTCCACACCCAATGCCTTAGGCGTCAGATTACATCACCCTGAGCCTCACCCAAACTGTGAGAAAGGTTGGGTTCAAAATCTGCCCCCCGCCCCTATTTTGATCCCCCACCCGCCCCTGCCACACTCTGCTGCCTTTTCCTTGGCCCCACCCCCATCTTTACCAGGAAAAGGGATTGCCACCCCCTCCACTCTCTGTCATTTTGCACTCTGTGGCCCCCCTGTTTTTGCCCAATCCGAATGTATTTTGCACTTGACCTCTGCTGCTGCGCCGTGACCTCCCTCTCTGTCATTGTGCCACTCTGTGGCCACACGTTTTTCCCCTCCGATGTCATTGTGCCCCTCTCTGACCTCATGCTGCTGTGGCTGCTGCCGTGACCTACACACTGTGTCATTGTGCCACTCTTTGGCCTACTCCTGTTTTTGCCACCTCCAGAATGTCAATGTGCCACTCTCTGACCTCATGCTGCTGCTGTGACTGCTGCCGTGACCTACACATTGTGTCATTGTGCCACTTTGAGGTCTATTCCTGTTTTTGCCACCTCCAGAATGTTATTGTGCCACTGTCTGACCTCATGCTGCTGCTGAGGCTGCTGCTGTGACGTCCACACTCTGTCATTGTGCCACTGTCTGACCTCATGCTGCTGCTGTGGCTGCTGCCGTAACCTCCACACTGTGTCATTGTGCCACTCTGTGGCCTACTCCTGTTTTTGCCACCTCCAGAATGTCATTGTGCTACTGTGTGACCTCATGCTGCTGCTGTGGCCGCTGCTGTGGCCTCCACACTCTGTCATTGTGCCACTGTCTGGCCTCATGCTGCTGCTGTGGCTGCTGCCGTAACCACACTGTGTCATTGTGCCACTCTGTGGCCTACTCCTGTTTTTGCCATCTCCAGAATGTCATTGTGCCACTCTCTGACCTCATGCTGCTGTGGCTGCTGCCGTCACCTCCACACTCTGTCACTGATGTTGCCAACTGAGCTCTCAGCTTGTTTTTTTCCAGCTTTCGCTGCCATTACTTTATCAGGCTACATTCCCGCTTCAGTTTTTTGGTTTTGCCCTCTTAAGTGCCCAGGGAATTTTATAGTGAAGTGATTCCAAGAGTGGCGGCAGTAATCTGCGTGTCATACTAAAACACAACATTGTATGAAGACCAAACCAAGCTCCCTCTGCATATTTAAGCATGGCACAACATTCTGCAGCACCCTACAGGCCTGGAAATAGCTGTTTTTTTAACGCAATTTGTCCCGAAGCAATTTGGACTGAAACTAATTTTGTCGGAAAATTCGGCGAAGTCGCCGAATCAAATTTTTGAGAAATTCACCCATCTCTAGCCCTGACCTTCATGCCTGCCCATGACTACGCTTATCGTCTAGCGATTCTGTACCAGGCTGCACCTCGGCCGCCATCGCAAGCCCGCCGTGTTAGGGGTAGCGACCTGGTAGACTCCCGCCGCAGCAAGTCCATCCCGCTTTGCGGCGGGCTCTGGTGAAAACTGGGACCTACTTAGACTCCACTCCCTGGCGCGATTGTTGCCACCACTTGCGGTGGTCCAGAGGGTCCACTAACCCGGCCGTTACACGTTGTTAGCACTCTGTGATGACTCGTGTTTTGGAGCCTTTTTTTTTCAGCATAAAGAACATAATATTGAAATGGACATTTTCAGAACTGGTGAAACTATTTATGTTAATATTTTCTAATGGCCCAATTCATATCAGCACCATTATTTCGGTTTTTGTATTCCCTCAAAGAAATAGAAAACCAAAAATAATGCCGGTGCCAGATCCGTAACATGATGGACACCATTGGAGCCCAATAAAAGTAGCGTTATTTGATAAATGGGAAAAGTGGGATTCAGTTTCTAATATTAGGTTTTTTTCTTATTTTTTTTCTTTTTTTTTCCAGTACAGTCCTTTGGGGACCTGTACATGCTAATGCTTCATCTTTTGTACAAAATACCGTCGCCTTTATACCACAGCATAAAGGCGTTAATCTCCTATCACAGGGTGGAATAGATGCACAGTCATGGCAGGCCTGATGGTCTTTATTAGACCCCTAACTGTCATAGCAACCAAATGGCATCCTAGACTGGGTGGCAATTGGGTGATGTATGGAACGCCATAATTATTTTATATCATTGTCAGCTGTAAAAGGTTCATGGGCTTGGAAAACTCCCTTAGTCTTGTTTTACATCAGAACCTCCATTGCAGATTCTGTTATAAAAGACAGTAAAAGCTACAGCATGCCGCGCTATTATGTCCAGTTAAAACGAAGGACACCTCAGCGAAACAGACCCCATTGTAGTCAATACAGTTCATCAGACGCCGTTAGTGCCCATTGTAAAATGGTCAAGTTCCATCTAAGTGACAGAGGTACTGAATGGAACCTCCAATACAGATGTGAACCAGGCCCTAAAGGATCATTCTTTTTTTTCAATATGCCGCTGGGCAATGCGACAGTGTATCTAGTTTATGGAGTAATTATTATTGTGTGTAAACCATTTCTTATGAATGACTACTACTTAGTGGCGTTTCTGTCGCTATCTTGAAATGAAAATCTGCTGCTTTCTGTTCCTCTTTCTACTGGTAAACTCCCCAGCATGAACACAAAAAAAAGGGAACACTAAGGCCATGTTCACACGGCTTAAAATGGGCCGTATTTCGGTCCGTAATTACTCGCCGAAGTGCGCCAATTACGGGCCGAAAACGGCCCATTTATTACGGTAATTCACAGTTCTCATAGAGAACTATGGATTACGTCTCCTCTCCCCGCCCGGCGGATTAATTCACATGTCCCTTTCTAGCGGCGTATACGGGCCGCTAGCAGTGATTGTCTATGGGCCGGCGAAGTGCCGGCCCCCCGCTTACTCCCCCGCTCCCGCCCCGCCCCCCGCCACACGGTGTAATTGCGGGGCGTAATTACGTGCCGCAATTAAGCCGTGTGAACATAGCCTAAGGCTATGTTCACACAGTGTAATTGCGGGGCGTACTGTATTCCCCGCAATTACGCCGGGTGTTTGGGAGTCGCAATGATTGGCGCGTACTCCTGAAATGCAGGGGGGCTGGCAACCCGCTGGCCCTATTAATATTCATTACTCGCGGCGGGGAGATAATTGACACGTATACGCGCCGCTAGCAGTGATTGTCTATGGGCCGGCGAAGTGCCGGCCCCCCAATCACTCCCCCGCTCCCGCCCCGCCCCCATGGCGTAATTGCGGGGCAAAATTACGCCCCGCAGTTAAGCCGTGTGAACCTAGCCTAAGGGTGACAAGTCAGAAAAGAGGCACCGCCACAACAGTTTTAAGGCACATCAAATGATTGAATAGTGCACCTGAATCAGTGTCGGACTGGGGGGTCTGGGGCCCACAGGGGAGTTGATCTTGGGGGGCCCACCCTACTGTACATGAAAATATTACCGGCCTCTCGGACATAATCGTGCCCATTTTACCACATAATACAGTGTGCAAAAAAAGAAGTGTATTGTGTAGTACAATGTAGTCACACATTTGTCAGTCTAACATATCATAGACACAGGCTAAGTAGTTTCCATCCATATCCCCCTCCACCCACATACAATACCCCCTCCACCTACATACAATATACCCCCTCCACCCACATACATAATCCCCTCCACCCACATACATAATCCCCCTCCACCACATACATTATCCTCCCCCACCCACATAAAATACCCCCCTCCCCCCACATACAATACCCCCCTCCCCCCAATACAAATCCCCTACCCAATAAAAATATCCCCTCCACCCACTAAAATATCCCCCCCACCCACATACAATTCCCCCCCCACATAAAATTTCCTCCCCCCCCACATAAAATTTCCCCCCTCCACCCACATCAATACCCCCCTCACCCACATACTATATCCCCCCCCACCATAACAATATCCCCCCCCCCAATACAGTCCCCCCTCCCCCCACTTTAAATTCCCCCTCCACTCACATAAAAATTCCCCTCCCCCCAATACAATACCCCCCCCACCACTAAAATATTCCCCCCACCCACATCCCAATACCCCCCTCCCCCCAATAAAAATTTCCCCCCTCCATTTTCCCTTTGGGTCACGCCCCTCATCCTCCTAAAATAAACACCAGCAAAAAAGTAAAATTAACTCTATCCGGGTAATCAGGGACACATGTACGCGGGCATTTCCCGGCGCCAATTAACCTACAACCCCTCCATATAGGACACATGGGGCAACCCAGTCAGGTTTAATTAAAAAACCCCCATATAGGCCCAATAGAGGTCAGACCCAGCTCAGGTATAATTCAACACCGCCATATAGAACCACTCAGGTAAATTAATTACGGAATACACTTGAACCAATAAGAAGAAACATAACCCTGAAAATAGGACTAATGGAGAGTCCTTCTGATGGTTGTTCTTTCTCTCACGAGTCTTTTCTTATTCCTTTTCTTCTGCACCCTTTCCCACCCGCCATGTTACTTGCCCCGGCCAAAACTCCCCCCGCAGAAATTACACAAATATTTTAAAATCCTCAATTTTCCAGCATCTTTAAATCTATTCCCCCCTCTGTACAAAGTTCCCAGGGGGGGGGAGAGCGGGTACAAGCCAAAACTTAGAGGGCCAGTTCCTGAGGGGTTGGAGGGTGGGGAAAGGGTTTTTGGAGATAATGTACAACTATGGGCTGCTGCCCTCTAAAATTATATTACCAGGTAGTAGACAAGCCCCTAGGTGGTTTGGCAAATGGGGCAAGGCCCCCAGCTGTAGGTAGGTTTTCCCCCATTAGGTAAGCTGTGGGTATTTAGGGCCCCCTTTTGTATGGGCGCAAGGTAGTATACAGGCAGTTGGGGCTTCCCCATGAAGTAGTTTTGGGCAGTTAAGGCCTCTTTATTAGTTTGCAGGCGTTGGGGGTCTCCTTTAGGTTTAGTATACAGGTAGTTGGGGGTTCCTTTAGCTAGTGAGTATCCCCCCCCCCTTTAGCTACTGTGTAGGTAGTCAGGGTCCCTTTAGTTTTAGGTAGCCAGGGCCCCCTTGTAGTCAGGGCCCCCTGTAGGGCAAGGGTCCCCTTTAGGTATCAGGCCCCCCTTGTAGTCGGGGCCCCTGTAGGTAGTCAGTACCCCCTTTAGGTAGCCAGGGCCCCCCTTGTAGTCAAGGGCCCCCCTTTAGGTGCAGGGGCCCCTTTGTAGTCGGGCCCCCCTTTTTGGTACCCAGGGCCCCTCTTTGGGGGGGCCATGGCCCCTTTGTATCGGCCCCCCTTGTAGCCGGGGCCCCCTTTTTGTAGCCACCCCCCCCCCCCCTTAGGTACCAGGGAACCCTTGGGTAGAGGGGCCCCCTTTTTAGGTAGTCAGGGCCCCCTGTAGGTAGCCAGGGGCCCCTTTTTTTGTAGTCAGGGCCCTCTTTGTAGCCAGGGGCCCTTTGGTAGCCAGGGCCCCCTTTTAGGTACCCAGGGCCCCTTTTGAGTAGGGCCCCTCTTTGTAGCCAGGGCCCTTTGGGGTCCCGGCCCCCTTTTAGGTCCCAGGCCCCCCTTTTGGTGCCGGGCCCCCTTTTTGTGTCAGGGCCCCTTTTGCATCAGGGCCCCTTTTCCCAGGGTTTTTTGCACCCCGGGGCCCCCTTTTGTACCCGGGGGGCCCCCTGTAGTCAGAGCCCCCCCTTGTAGCCAGGGACCCCCTTGTAGCCAGGGCCCCCCTGTAGCCAGGGACCCCCTGTAGCCGGGCCCCCCCCTTGTGCCGGGGCCCCTTGTAGCCGGGGGACCCCCTGTTTTCAGACCCCCCCCCTTGTAGCCAGGGACCCCCGGTAGCCAGGGCCCCTTTTTTGGTACCAGGGCCCCCTTTTAGGTAGCCCAGGGACCCCTTGTTCAGGGCCCCTTTTGAGTCGGGGCCCTTTTCGCCGGGGCCCCTTTTGCAGCCGGGGCCCCTTTTGTACCGGGGACCCCCTGTAGCAGAGCCCCCCCTTGTAGCCAGGGACCCCTTGTACCCGGGACCCCTGAGTGGGCCCCCCTGTAGCCAGGCCCCCCCTTGTAGCCGGGGGCCCCCTTGTAGCCAGGGACCCCCTTGCGGCCCCCCTTGTACCCCGGGACCCCTGTAGTCAGGGCCCCCCCGGGTGAGGACCCCCTGTAGTCAGAGCCCCCCTTGTACCGGGACCCCCTGTATCGGGGCCCCCTGAAAGGGGGGACCCCTTGTAGCCAGGCCCCCCTTTGTAGGGGGTGTAGTAGGCCCCCCCGTAGTTAAAAAAAACAAAACAAAAAAGCCATTACCTGGTCGGGTCCTGCCCCGGCCGCTCCGACCGCCAGTCCCTGCCGCCCTCATAGGGGCGCGGTGAAGTGAGTACCCGCCCCCTACGTCGCAGTAGGGGCCGGCCCCCCTGGCGGCTGAAGGCCCTGGGGTCTTCAGCCTCCCAGGGGAGAGTGGAGGCAGCGTAGTGGCGCTGTGCTCCGCTGACACCGCGCGCCCCGGGAGTCGGGGGACATTATCCTCGGCTACGGGGGGGTCTCGGGGGCTTCGGGAAAAGGTCCCCGGGCGGTAGGGACCGGATGCGCGGAGGGCCCCGGGGAGCGACGGCACTGCCTCCGGGGCCCCCGGGACTCGGGGGGCCCCCCGGGGGGGATTCCCCGGTTTCCCCCCGGGGGGCCCAGTCCCGAGCCGACTGAAAAGAAAGAACCTGTCAAAAATCTGAGTTGGTCTACCTTTCAGGGGAAATTTTGGGGCCCAATCTGGCGTATAACAAAAAGTAAATGCGTAGTATATGTAGCTAACTATTTGATGCATCTACCTTTGGTGCATTAAATGTGTCATGCCGGGATTAATGTGCCTATTTTTTTGTGTACTAAGTTCATTTTATGGGGAAAGGGGCATAACAGTTTTTTTTTGGCGCAAAATACACCAAAAAAAAAAAAAAATATGGGACATGTCACCCTAAGATACCACATCCTCAATTTCAATGAATGAAATATTTCAGTTGCAATTATTTATTTAATTTTATGTGGAAAACATTGAGAAAATAAAAAATAAAAATGGAATGAAAATCCAAATTATTTCCCCCAAAAGGTTGGATTTGGGAATGATACTTAAAATCAAAATGGAAAATCAAAATTTTTCGGGTAAACACGTGAAGAGAACAGGGGGACCAATGTAAAACCCAATTCGGTGTTCTCTGGCAAATACCAGTCATCCTGCATATTTTTGAGCTGTAAGCACAAAACCGACTTGTGGGCATTTGGCCCTCATACCACCCTCATGGAGTCTATTTCTAACAGTTTGAGCAAACACATGGATATTAGTTGCCAGCTGGAGGGGATTTTGAAAGGGTTGGCATGTTCCCCCTTGCACAAAGGGGAGGTAGTGATCCCGTGGTCTTGTTGCCCCCTATGGCCCCCCCCAGTTCCTGGTGTAGGGGGTGTCTCCTGGGATCTGCCCATGCTCTAGACCCGGTGTTTCTCAATCCAGCCTCAAGACCCCCAAAGGTCAATTTTTTTAGGATTGCCCCAGTGTTGCCAGGTGTATCATTATTGCAAGCATTCAGCACAGGGGATATAATTATTGTCAGTGCATTCGTGGGAGACCTGAAAAAAGACTGTTGGGGGGCTTGGGGGGAGTTTGAAAAACTGTCTAGACACGTTGAGAGAGCAACTTACCCTTTTTGCCACAGCTCGCTTGATGTGCCCTCCTGTTAGCTGCACTACCTGAGCAAATTTGTGGGTTATAAACACCCCCTCATGTTTTACCTCTAAGGGGCCCTTTACGCGGTAATTCAAGCCCTAAATGCGGGCGATTTCGCCCGCAAAATTCCCTTTGAATAAGGGGCGGGTGGGGGGGGGGGGGGGCATGGCCCCGTCCCCATAGACTGCATTTCCACGGCGCGTTTTCCCGGGATAAGTATGTCATTTCTGCCCGGGGATCGAGAGGGGGAAAAAGAGACGGAACCACTCTATGAAATGTGGATTACGTAATGGGTGGGGCGGTTCCCGCCTATTGCAGCGCAGTATGCGTGCAAAGGGCTAAAATCCGCCCTAAATAAGCCGTTTTTAATGGCCCCTTAGGTGCCCTCCCAAAAGGCTTATTTCGCCCCCCCCTGGTATTGGCGGGCCCCAACTGCGCACCGGATTTGCGCTGCAGTACGGGGGCCAATCCGTCGCAGTAATTACGGTAACCATGTTCAATTGGATTCCGTGCTCCCTTTCCGGGTGGGGGGGAAAAATGAAGCCCCATTATCCAGGGCAATAGCGCCGTGGTAATGCAAATTATGGGGCCGGCGGCCCGGCCCCCGCCCTGCCCCCCCCACCCGCCCCCTTTTTCCAAGCTGGGTTTTTGGAGCGCTTCCCCCTTGCCAATTTCAGCTTGAATAAGCCGTGTGAACACGGGCTAAGGGTGAAAGCAGTGACAAAATGCAAAAGTGACCAAAACAATAGCCAAAAAGGATGAGCTATTGTGATCACCACCTGCAGAACCACCCCTTTATAGGGGTTGTCTTACTAATTGCCTATCATTTTACTGTTGCAGGAAAAAATTTTTTTCACAGTCAGGGGTTTATTTAAAAAGAGCAGGGGTGATTTCACAAAGTGGGATTTACTTGGGTTACATTGTGTTTTTTAAATGTTCCCTTCATTTTTATGAGCAGTTAAAAAATTTTATTAAATTATATATAAATAAATTTTTTATATAAAATATTTTTTATATGTGATATATTATATTGTAATTTTATATGTTTTATAGTATGATACGGAGGAAAAAAGTCACTAACGCGTAAAAAGAGGTGGGGGTTTTTGGATCACTTTTCGTACAGACAATATTAGGTATATACCCCTTTTAGGGGCTTTCAGGGGCCGGGCTAAAAGTTTTTGTTTTGGGGTGTTTGTTTCTTTTTTTTATTTTTTTTGTGTGTATTTTTTTAATATTTATTACTTTTACTTTTAAAAATTTTTGTCCCCCCAAAAACCCCTAGGAGCTTTTCAATAAATTTTCTTTTATTTGTATTCACCTGTAACTGGTCCTAGTATATTAGCTCCAGTTACAGTGGGTATACAGAGGAATAAAACCCTCTATACTTACTGTAGAGCTGAGGTGGGTCTGAAAAGACCCAGCAGCATCTGTAACTATCCTAGTGGTCCGGAGACCTTTTCGGGGGAAACAGGATGCCAGGGGGTTTTGCTAGTTGTTACACAGTGATCGAGAATGCAGGGAAGTAATAATCTATATCTATCTTTTCAGCTGTCACTGACCGCTGGCTCCCCAAATTGCCAAACTGCACAGTAGGGTTGTTCGATTTGTGTTGGATCCGTCTGTTGGACCCCAAATGGACCCAAAAACGTATTTAAAAAACAGCAGTGTGATTTACATTGCTTTTAACTTGAAACATGCATCGGCATTCACACGAGTGATTGCCGACGTGTGTCTCACTCTGTCTTTCGTATCCGTCCCAAGAATTGACCTGTCAATTTTTGGTTTTGAAAGACGCAGCATGAGCCCTATAATAAAGTATAGGGTGCGATCCTGCTGCATCCAACACGCATCCAAACACACAGCTGCGTGTTGGATCCGATTGACACAGCGTTTTGGGATGCGTTTTTCGGATCCAACACGGATTCAAAACTGTTTCCCAAAACACCGTGTGAATGGTCCTTTAGGGGATGTTCACACGGCGTTTTGAATACGTTTTTCGGATCCAAAAAATGTATTAAAAAGCGCTGCGCAAAACACATCCAGCACGCACACTGTGCTGCGTGTTTGGATGTGTTTTGGCTGCAGCAGGAACGCACCCTATGGCCTCGTTCACACGGCTTATTTCGCCGTGTATTTGCCGACGGATTGACGATCGTCAATCCGTCGGCAAATCAGTCAGAAATAAGTCACAGCCTATTTTCTATTGATTTCAATAGAAAATACGGCTCGCCGTTCACACGACGCGTATTTCCGTGCCGATTGCCGCCGCGGATTGGACGACGGCAATCCGGACGGAAAAACAATTTTGCATGTCAATTATTTACGGACGGATCACACCCTACAATGAATGTAGATGGTGAATCCGTCGGGAAATCAGTTACAAATACGTGCCACACTTAGTGGCACGTATTTGCAACTGATTTTCAACTGATTTCGGAACGGATTTACGATCGGCAATTCCGATGTAAATACGTTCTGAAATAAGCTGTGTGAACATAGCCTAAAGCTTTAAATAGGGCATCTGCTGCATCAAATAAATCAAGAATTGACAGGACAATTCTTTGAATGGATCTGCAAGATGCATCACAAAGAAGCATGTAAAGCACGCATCGGTGTTCACTCGTCAATGCTGATGCGTGTTTTACGTTGAAAGCAATGTAAGGCCTCGTTCACACGGCTTATTTCGCCGCGTATTTGCCGACGGATTGACGATCGTCAATCCGTCGGCAAATCCGTCCGAAATAAGTCACAGCCTATTTTCTATTGATTTCAATAGAAAATACGGCTCGTCGTTCACACGACGCGTATTTCCGTGCCGGATTGCCGCCGCGGATTGACGACGGCAATCCGGACGGAAAAACAATTCACATGTCAATTATTTCCGGACGGATTCACCACCTACAATGATTGTAGATGGGGAATCCGTCGGGAAATCAGTTACAAATACGTGCCACACTTAGTGGCACGTATTTGCAACTGATTTTTAACTGATTTCAGAACGTATTTACATCGGAAATCCGTTGTAAATACGTTCTGAAATAAGCCGTGTGAACGAGGCCTAAATCACACTGCACATTGTTAGATGTGTGTTTGGGTCCGAAACACGAATCCAAACACGCATCTATAAACGTCCCCTCAGGCGATGTTCACACGGGCTAATTTCAGTGCGCATTTCGCCATCTATTTGCGCTCTAATACGAGAGAGATGTGTGCCGAAATTACGGTAATTCATAGTTCTCTATTACGCCTCCTCTCTCCGGGCGTACTATAAGATCGTATTGTACACCCGGGGAGATAAGTGATGTGTCAATTACTTGCGGCAAATACGCGCCGCGAGTAATGAATATTAATAGGGCCAGCGGGTTGCCAGCCCCCCTGCATTTCAGGAGTACGCGCCAATCATTGCGACTCCCAAACACCCGGCGTAATTGCGGGGAATACAGTACGCCCCGCAATTACACTGTGTGAACATAGCCTTAGGCTATGTTCACACGGCTTAATTGCGGCACGTAATTACGCCCCGCAATTACGCCGTGTGGCTGGGGGCGGGGCGGGAGCGGGGGAGTAAGCGGGGGGCCGGCACTTCGCCGGCCCATAGACAATCACTGCTAGCGGCGCGTATACGCCGCTAGAAAGGGACATGTGAATTAATCCGCCGGGCAGGGAGAGGAGACGTAATCCATAGTTCTCTAGGAGAACTATGGATTACCGTAATGAATGGGCCGTTTTCGGCCCGTAATTGGCGCACTTCGGCGCGTAATTACAGACCGAAATACGGCCCATTTTAAGCCGTGTGAACATGTCCTTAGTGTGCAGCAGTGATCTCTGTACAGATGTTCCAGAACACCACCAGGATATTTAAAGTTACCTGGTGATCGTCTATAGGTTAAAAACCCTGTTACCCTGTTACCGAGCAAGGGTCTCACATCAGTCACATAACAAACCAGGACAAAACTCCATTGGTGGAAACGGGGGTATAGAAAACAGAAAAAACTGCATCCCCATTTATCAAAACTGTTTAATTGTAAAATGGTCTTTGTTTCCCATAGCTCAGCTTTCTCTTTCCAAGAGCAGTTTGAAAAAAAATGAAAGCTGAGCTCTAATTGGTTACTATGGGCAACATAGACTGTCTTTCAATTAAACATTTTTAATAAATGTCGCCCTTTTATTTCCTTAGGGTGCTTTCACACAGTGCTTTGTATGGTGCATTTTTGATGCATTTTTTGGATGCGTTTTTTGTGCAGAAAGGCACAGCAATTAATGCTGTACATTGCTGCACAAAAAACGCATCCGAAAAAAGGAATCAAAAACGCATCTGTGTGTGAAAGCACCCTTAGGCCATGTTCACATGGCTTAAAATGGGCCGTATTTCGGTCCGTAATTACGCGCCGAAGTGCGCCAATTACGGGCCGAAAACGGCCCATTCATTACGGTAATTCACAGTTCTCATAGAGAACTATGGATTACGTCTCCTCTCCCCGCCCGCGAATCCGCCGGGCGGGGAGATAATTCACCTGTCACTTTCTAGCGGCGTATACGCACCGCTAGCAGTGATAGTCAATGGGCCGGCGAAGTGCCGGCCCCCTGCTTACTCTCCCGCTCCCGCCCCGCCCCCGTCCACACGGCGTAATTGCGGGCGTAATTACGTCCCGCAATTAAGCCGTGTGAACATAGCCTTAGGCTATGTTCACATGGCTTATTCACGGCGTAATTGCGGGACGGATTTCGCCCACAATTATGCGTGTTCTCGGGGGCGGCCGGCAGCTCGCCGGCCCCATAGACATTCATTATCCACGGCGCGTATCTCACCGTGATAATTGACATTTCACTTTCTCCCCTCTCGCCGTATTTCGCGAGCGGGGAGGGGAGATGGAATCCATAGTTCTCTATGAAAATGGTGGATTACAGTAATGACAGAGACGGATTTCAGTTGTAATTCTCGCAGTACGGCGCAAATTACGGACTGAGATTCGTCCCAAAATAAGCCGTGTGAACATGGCCTTATGGGTATGCTCACACAGCGTAATTGCAGTGCACATTTTGCCGTGTATTTGCACTTTAATATGTGCAAAATGCGCACCGCAATTACGGTAATTCATAGGTCTCATATGCGCCGCTGATAATACGGACAAGTGGTGCTGGCCGGGGGCCGCCCCCCCTCCCAGACCTTGGTGTGTGTACCCCTCCACACACACCTGCCTGCAAGAAAAAAAAGAAAAAAGGCGGAGTGGTCCTTTAATATATCCGACAATCTGGCAGTGTGTGATACAAGTCAAATTTGACTCTCCATACACATGGAGGGTTAATAGTCCTGCATGTATGCCGGTGACTTTGGATGTGTTAGTAAAAGTTTCTCTTCCTGACAATAGAGGCTTTGATATTACAGATTTGCGGTGAATGTCATCTGCTTTTCTTAAGTATTATAAACAAAAGTATCAGATTGTGCTTCCAAGGACAAAAGAGGAAACATTCGTGCCTGTGATTGGCCGGGTGTGGGAGCTCTCCCACAGTTGGCTTTAATTGGCTTTGAGTAGAGTTAGGATCAGAGTAGTTTAGTTGTGCAGTGTTAGTGCAATATCTGACGTGAGTGCACATCCTGGACTATTACTCCCAGTGTAAACTACTTTATGTAGCACAAACATGAGTCAGTTTGCAAGGAGAGTGACACTGCCTGCAATCACCCCTCTGGTGCTCCAGAAAAGGGTAAGATAACTCAGAATTTGTCTATTTCAAACAAGTTTTTTCTTTGATTTTAAAGAAGGAACAAAATGCTGTTTTGTTTCTCTAATGTGATTGTTTAGTTGTTTGCAATTTGTATTATTAATGTATATTGTTATTGCTTGCAGGAGTCTGATTAGATGTAGTAGAGACTTTTTTTTTTTCTTATCGTGCAATCAAAATATGTTATTTGTGGTCTTCCAAGTAAATTGACTGAGCTTTCTAATTACAGCCTAAACTACTTTGTAGATGAAGCAGAGCTGAATGAGTTATTCTATTCAATGTGTTACCTGTAGACGTCTACAGATAACACATTGAACGTGGCTAAGCAACACAACTGACTCAACTCTCCTACAATTCTACATAATATCCCATATATATATATTTCTCAAACATTGCAAAAGCCTGTTCCTATTTTTCTCTATCCGTTCAATATTTTGCTCCTGTGCTATTGCTGTGAGGCCTATGGGGTATAAATAACTTTTTTTTTTTTTTTTTTTTTAGACTGCAGGGTTAAAGGACTTTCTATGATCTTAAAAGTTGTCATAAAAAAAAAAATAATAATGCAACATTAACTTGGATATTAGTGGAGTTTCCTGGAAGTGTCTTATGACATATCCTCTGACATGGTCTTATTTCTGTACAGGCCATTGATGGAGAGATGGGCTTCCATGGGTGGTCACTCTCTATTAACATTAATGGAAGATAGTATTTAGGAAAGTTGCCACTTTTCCATCTTCAATTAAGACTGCTTGCTTTTAGGCTGGGTACACACGTTGTGTTTTTGTCACAGTTTGATGCATCTTTTATCCACAACTAAAAGGTATGCAGTATGGCCCACGTCTTTAGCATTATCTCAACTCTGGAACATCTCTGTGAACTCCTTCTCATATCCGAGTTAGTTGCATGTGGTCAGTCTTCTTAGGCTGGTTCACAATATGGGCCACATGTATGAACTTCTTTAGGTCTAAAACTCACTTTTTTGCCTATAGTAACCTATGGCAAAAAAAGTGAGTTTTAGACCTAAACAGTTTTCATACATGTGGCCCTATGTGTTACTGCACCGCATTTAATTTTTTATAATGCTTGTTCTAGAATTTTATCACATTTCCTAATGTGTGTGTTCATTACTTATTTGCAACAATATGACTGATTGTGGCCATGATTTATTATTACCTTATAATCATTGACTGTACCAGTATGTTCAATGCACCTTACACTGGAATATAGTTAACAATTCCTAAACTGGATTCACTTGTAAAAGTCCTGCAGCCACAAATTTCTTTACAAAACTGCAACAATTTGTGGTTCAAACTGCTGTATGGTAAAAGTAGGAAAACGGCACATCAATTCATATGATGGGACCGAACATAGGTCCACGTGTTTAGGTCTAAAACTCACTTTTTTGCCCATAAGTTACTATGGGCAAAAGAGTGAGTTTGAGACCTAAGCAGTTTCATACATGTGGCCCAAGATTTTCAGTCTTTATCCATTATTCACAGGAACACAGTAGATGTGACCAGAGAAATGCAACTTAACACATTTTTTTTTTTTTTTAGTGTTTAGGCTGTGAAAATTGCAAAAAGAAAAAAAAAAATTGTCCAACAATCTGCAATTTTAGCTGCAAATGTTTAATTTTTACAAGTAATCCTGGAAAAAAGCACCCCAATTGTTGTTACACAATTTCTTCCCAGTTCGGTACTACCATATATATGGGTGTAAACTGCTATTTGGTTGCATGGTGTAGAAGGGTGGGTGAGCTATTTGGCTTTTGGTGGGTGCCATGTCGCATTTGCAAAGCCCCCAAAGTACCAGAACTAGAGATGGGTGAACCGATTCCAACGAAGTGGAATTCATTTACAATTTCAGGAAAACTTCGGTTCTGCACGAAGCTGAAGTTTATGGTACATCACGGGAACGAAGTGTGTGTGTGTGGTTGTTTTTTTTTTTTTTTTGTTACATGGGGCAAAACTCTGGGAGGAAGAATGGAACATCCTCAATGACATGGGCAGAGATGAAGCCAATCAGAGACCGGCGGGATTCTGTGACGTCACAGCACTATAAGGACGGCACCTGCACTCCTCACAGTCCTTAATGTTTTATTTATACATGCGAAAAGGTGAGCTCCACTTGTACACAAATTCCAGTGGATACAGGGAACACGCTGTATAAGCTTGAAGTTTCGGTCAGCTGATCTTAATTATACAAATGGCACTAAAACAAAAGCATAAAAATGTACGTTTCATCACTGATTTATATTTCTTTTATTTTAGTGACATTTGTATGATTAAGATCAGCTGACCAAAACGTCAAGCTTATATAGTGGGCAATTTTTCCTTATGTCTACTGGGATTTGTCTACAAGTGGACCTCACCTTTTTGGATGTATAAATAAAATGTTTGTTCACTTTATAAAAATTGGTGTGCTGTTGTCCTTCCATTAAATTTACTATACAACAAGCACCCTCTACTAGACTTCCTGTACCGTAGGTTATAATGGATGGTTGAATGGTGCACAGTATTAGTGCTGTTCATTATGCCTGAAAGTATCCTAATTACATAATGTATCAATAGTGTCTAAGGGCCACCTGTATGAAAACTGTCTAAGGCCTCGTTCACACGGCTTATTTCTCCGCGGATTGGCGCCATACACCGCGCCAGATTTGCGCTGCAGTACGGCGCCAATCCGTCGGAGTAATTACAGTAATCCACTGCTCTCCTAGAGAACAGTGGATTCCGTCGCTCCTCCCCGCTCGGCGAATCCGCTGCGGGGGAGAAAGTGACATGCACATTATTTACGGCGCGTACGCGCCGTAGATGATGCATTGTCGGGGAGCGGCGCCCCCGCCGCGCTCCGGCCCCGCCCCTTATTCACGCTGGATTTGCGAGCGCAATCCGGCTCACAAATCCGTCGGGAATAAGCCGTGTGAACACTGCCTTAAACTTGCTTTGTTGCCCATAGCAATCAATGAGAGCTCATAGCAACCAGTGGCCCTTTAATTTCCTATAGTGTTCTGGAAAAATGAGGGGCGCTTTAATTGGTTGCTATGGGCAATAAAGGGAGTTTTAAACCAAGACCGTTTTCATACATGTGGCCTTAAGGGCCGGTTCACATGGCTTATTCAAGCCGTAATTGCGGGACGGATTTCGCCCGCAAGTACGGCTTGAATAAGAGGCAGGGGCGCAGCTCCCCGACCCCATAGACTTTCATTATCCATGGCACGTATCCCGCCGGGATAATGAACATGTCACTTTCTCCCGCCGCGGCGTATTCGCCGAGCAGGTAGAAGAGATGATATCCATAGTTCTCTGAGAACTGTGGATTACCGTAATGGCTGGGACGGATTCCAGTCGTATTGCAGCAAAGTACGGCGCACAATACAGCTGGAATCCGTGCCCAAAATAAGCCGTGTGAACAGCCCTTACTTGTTAGGCAGTGTAAAGTTAGACTAGACCGTCTACAATGTGCCAGATTTACCTTAGTGTTGATAAATCTGGTGCACGTTATTACTGTGTAATGTTACTTTATAGTGTTGATTGAACTGTTCTAGTAGAACTTCTTGAATTTTTAGAACTCGAATCGATCATCTTACTGTTCGTTCTAGATCTACACGCCATTTTCAGTTTCGTTTTCAGCCGCTTTCTGCACTTTTGGTCGCCATCCAATCAGTGCAGAGCACAGAGAAGTGTCAAAAATGTCATTTGCTGAGGTGTAAGGCTCTCATTGGCTGCTAAAATCACAGGATCATGTTATAAAAATTTCACTGTAAATTTCCCTGTGAAAGCCATTTCAGCTCACCTCTGTCGTACAACTACAATACCTTTTCCCCCTCCAAAATCAAAAGTTAAGGGGTTTTTATTGCGGGTTCATCTTTCCCACCCCAGAACTGTTTTTGGGAACATTTGCAGGACACTTAACGCCTAACTCTCATATACATGGGTACTATTTTACGAGTGCTTGGTTTGCTAAATCGACCGGGGCCCAAACGTCGTTTTGGGGGGCAGTAATGTAAACACCCCTTCTCCAAAACCCTATGTTCAAAAGGGGGTTTGGGGGGGCCCCTCAGGTTCAGGGCCCCCCACACCCACCTCCTATACCCACCCCCATTTGCAAACTGTTTTTCATCTTTCAGTTACCAGAAAGGAATGAAGTAAAATTTTGCCTCTTTAATTTTTTTCTGTCACTCAGAGCCAAATGTTCTTCACTAAGTTGTTCCACGCATCCTGTTTACGGTTATGGATGGTTATTACAGCTTCTCCTCACCTGATCTAGTTAATTTTTAATACCTATACATCTTCTCCCATTGACTTTAATGGGGTTCTAGTTCGGCTAGAACCTCAAACTGAACACACTAAAGTTCGAGGTTCTAATCGAACTAGAACTTTTTACTGCTCGCTCATCCCCATTCCTTTAATTTTTTTTTTCTTTTACTGTATGCCACTAACTGCGCCAAAGTTTTGTTAAGTCATGCTGCTTTTCACAAAACCACACCCCTTTTGTCAGACAAGGCACAGAAGTCTAAAACACATGGAGGTATTGGGGTCATAACAGATGTTAAACCATCTGCCACACCTGAACTGAACCTCGATTAATAGATGATATATGTTCAGTAGAACCATGGGTGTTCTGGACATTGGAGCTATGATACTGTAGCTAAGGTACAGACACATAGAATGTAAACTCTGTGTAATAAAGCGAGTACAGGAAATACTAATTCATATCTAAGCAAACGCAGGGGTTTTACTATATGGATTGGTCTATAGGGAGTATAAGGGTCACCGTATCAGGGTGGAGTTCCTGACAGGGATGCCCTTATCGGGATGACCACCCTGGTTTTTCAGGTGAGGGGTAGTTGGCCTTTAGGGATTACTAAGGTCATTTTTCCCACCCTGACCTGTTTTTCTTGTGGACACTGTGTATGCTGCACCTTTTGACTTTGTCTGGTTGGCTTCTTTAATTATAGAATTAAGTTATATTTTAAGAAGACTTCCTTTTTTGATATAACCCTTCTATTATCACTAGTGATGCTTGAATTGGTCCCTATTCAGTTTGACAGTAGTGGTTACGAACCCTAATTGTCTCTAATCCTAAATTGGGGTTAAAGGGGTTGTCTCACTGCAAGAATTGCTTTTTTATGTTAAAGATCTTGCAAAAACAAGTCATTTTGCAATATGTGTCCATTACCGGTGTGCTACCTATTCTGAGATATCCCCTCTTGTATAGGCTGCATCGGCTCCTCAGGTCGCTATAGCTAAAGACCTGCTTGATCTCTCCTGATAGGCTGCCAGCACTGGTTGCTATAGCTACTGACCTGGCATGACATGCACATTATTTACGGCATGTACGCGCCGTGAATAATGACTGCCTATGGGGCCGGCGAGCTGTTGGCCGCCCCGACCCCGCTGCACGGCAGCCGGCGTAATTGCGGGGCGAAATCCGTCCCCCGCAATTACCTCGGCAATAAGCCGTGTGAACATTGCCTAGGAGTTTTCTTGGGTTAACTTATCATTAATTGGCACTCGCGGTCTGGCAGTGCTCCCAGTCCGATGTTCCTTTTGCTTACCATAACATAGGCTAACCCCTATGTTATGGTAGCTTGAAGTTGCACCGAGATCACCACCAAATGACACATTAATCCATAGAAACTGTAACTCTAACTGAAACTTGGGGTTAGGCCAGGTTCACACAGCATATAGCGACCAGACTCCCAGTTACACTTACTTTCCTGGACACGTATGTGCTCGAAAGAAGTGACATGTCACATCTTTTTATGGGCACGTACTGTGTGCCAAGGAATACACCAGGAAATCCATAGCATTCAATGTTAAAGAGGGGTTCCCATCTTATTTCAGCAGCCAGCTCACAATGAGATACAAGCCAACTTCAAAGACTGGGGAGATGGACACACTTGTGCAGTCCTCCCCACTTATTTCAATAGGATTTCCAAATCTAACCAAACACTTGCTCGATAACATAAACATGCGGCTATATCACCATACTCTAAAGTTGGCTCGTACCTTATTGTGAACCGACTGCAGACACTGAAGTAAAATGGGAACACCACTTTTTTGGCCCATTTTACTAATAATAACATAATAGGTCTGTCAGGGTGGAGCAGGTAGTTGGTGAGATTTGGCAATTTTTTTTTTTTTTTTTTTTAAATGGGCACATGCCACAGATTTCCTGTGAAGCTTCCTTAACTCTGGTTTAAAAGGTGAAATAATGTTTTATACCTGTAATGAGAAACCATAGATATGCACCATAATTTGTAATATTCTTGCACCACCATATAAATTTGGCTTGAACTAAAGTGCCTTCAGATAGGGTGATGTTAACCTGAACTGTTGTCCATAAACGTTGATACCCCATCACTATTCAACAAACAATAAAACACCATCTAATCACGTCTTATATGTAGGAATATTATACACTCCCCTCTGTAAACTGGCTATGTGTTGCCAACAAAAATGTAAAGTGCTTTGTATGAGCAAACACTTGTATGATTATTACAACACAAATCCTTCATGATTATTACAACACAAAATTCAAAGGAAAAAAGAGCTGATCAACTTGCTATGTTGCTGATCTGTGCTTCCGGTGGTTGATTCCACCAATGTAAGAAGATCCTAAATATCTTAAAATACAATACCCACTTATCTTGTCACTTTTCATATATCAACAAAAGGGGCTTAAAAAGGGTGGGGGGAGAATAGAAAAAAAAGGTGATGCTTACCTTCTGGCTCACCGCCGCTGCCACTCTAGGACTTCCCAGGATCTGCTCATCTTCACTTCTGGGTTCTTGTTCCAAAAGCAACACTTACACTTGGACAGTTCCAGAGGGGAGCAGGGAAAACCCTGTTGGGCCCCAGTATATGATGGGCCCCTGGGTTGCTTTTCAGGGAGAAAGAAAAGAGAAAAAAAGAGGCAGAATGGAAGAGTCATGTGCAGTGATTTACAGTAGTTGTACAATGGGTCCCAAAAATCAATACCGCCAGTGGCCTAAACACCTTTGGTTATTTTCACATTGATTATTTTGGAGCGCATATCGCCACGTATATTGCGGCGTACTGCGCTTAATACGCCCCATAATTACGGTAATCCATAGCTCTCAGAACTATGGATTACACCTCCTCTCGTACAATACGATCGTATTGTATGTGTGGGGAGATAAGTAACATGTCAATTACTTGTGATTACGTGCCGCGAGTAATGCATCTCTATGCGGCTGGCGGGCTGCCCCCACCCCAACGCCTCGGGAGTATGCATGTATTAGCGTGAGCTCCCGAAGGACACGCTGTACTGCAGTGCGTAGAGTACGTGCCGCAGTACATTGTGTGAACATACCCTTAGACTGACACTGTTTATGCTCCATTTGCTATTGAACGTGAACTTGGTGCAATACCTGAAAGTGAAGAGGAGCAGACCCTGGGGAGCATTGGAGCGTCGGTGAGTCAGGAGGTAAGCATCACTTGTTTAATTTTATTTATTTTATTTTTTCACCCACACTGGCCCTATTAAGATTGTAATTTTAGTCAATTGGACAACCCATTTTGGATTTATTTTAATGAATCGACAATTACAGCCTTTTGGGTCAGAGAGGACCAAACTTTCAATGTGTTTAGGGTAAAGGCACTCCCTTTGTAATATGAAGACCTTTATTTCCTCTAGACTGAGTTGTTGCTTCTCTCGCATGCTTAGAGGTTTCTGTGAAGTACGAATAATGTAGACCATGGGTGATAGCACATATAAGATATTGCATAGAATTTAGTACATGTAACAGGTCATTTTGTCTATGAAATGCATATTGTATAAGGTATATAGATAACACATCATAGTACCTACTGTAAACAGTAGTCCCAGCATGTGACCCATCATGTAGAATAGATGATGGGAACATACTGTAGTACTAGCATACAGCACTTGCATCAGAGCATGCAGAATATAATAGAGCAATGTACACAGATCGTAAGCCCTCACTTATCACTGCTGTCTAACGGGGGCCCGTCTCATTTCCATAGCAACCATTCAATTTTTTTTTAATTTTTCGTATAAAGAAACGGAGCTTATTGGTTGTTAAGACAAAAAAGGCAGTATTGCGTTAGCAGTTTTGAAAAATGAGGCCTAAGAATTAGAGCAGGGATGACATATTAGAACGGGTCCCCAAAAAAAAATATAAATCTAGCATGCAATATGTAACCTAAATCATAGCACATGGAATCAAGTACACAGGATACAGAGCATAGGGCATAACATGTAATGTAGACCATAATACATATTATGTATCTTATAGCATGCACAATTTAGTACTGTATATAGTAATTAAAACATAGTGTATAGGTAATTTTACCATGGTATATTTTTAAAGGGGTTTTCTCACTGCAAAGATTATATCTGTACTGATCGGGACAGAAAAAATAAGCACATTTGCAATTGGTTTGTATTCCAAAATATTTATGCAAATTTTAATTTGGGTGTAAGAGCTAATCTGAAGCTGGGGTTTGGAAAAATCCCCCTTGCTGTGATTAGCTGCCTGATATTTTTTTTGCCTGGTCAGGACACCCCCTGTGCTTGTTTGGGCTTTCCGCCGGTCTTACCTTGGCTGTGTGTAAATGAAACTGACTTTCTGTGCTGGCAGCTGTCTATGTTCTCTTTGCCTTTCACTGCCCCCTGAACTAATCTATGGTCCTTTCCCAGTGATTGCTATGTGAAGGATCTGGACTATTACTGAGTTTCTCTAGCGGTAATTCACTTTTCCCCTTTTTCCCCCCCCCCCCCCCATATAACACAACCGTTATACACAGTGCATTTGTTTCATAATGTCAGGTTGTATGTAGAACTGTTTACACCAATACAGGTGTTATTTTTTAAACAAGGGCTTGTAGAGGGGGGTGAAAGCTATCCAGGCATGAAAAATGCCCACGGCAGGAGGTCTGCGGGTTGTGACATCCTCTCCCCCCCCATGCCCCAGAAAAAATTGTTTTAAAGGGACAAGGAGGGAGTAGCGGGGGGTGTGTTTGTCACTTTTTTCAGGGAGGGAAGCAGGGTTTATTTGGGAGGAGAGACCCTCCCCGGGTTTGGGGGGAGCTGTAAGGCCCAGAGAACAAATGTTTTGTGGGGGGAAAAAAGTTCTTTAATCCCATCAGGTTGTCTCAGAATCTACTCTTCCCACTTCTGCTTCAGGCTGTGTGCAGATCTAAAGCCATGAATGGCTTATCGGCTGCAGAGCCTGTTAGAGAGACAATTTCTAATAGGGAAAGGGTTGAAAAAGTGGGGGAAAAAGGCTTAGTTAAAACCCTTTGAGCATGGGTTTTCAAACTGTGGGCCCCCAGTGTTGGGGAAGCCCACAATTTCCCCTCATGCCCACTGTTATTGTTTTTTTAAATGCATGGGTGGGGGGTTGTAGTTTCCCCAAAAAGCTGGAAGGGGGGCACAAATTTGAAGACCCTTTCCCTAGAGGGTTGAAGGGTCAGTATCTAGATTAAAAAAGCCTTTTTGCTGTTGATGAGACCCCCAGCAGGGAGTGGGCTTCCCCCTTTCCAATTGGGCCAGCTGGGTATTTGAAAAGAAAAAACTTTGGTAAAACCCAGGGGAAACCCTTTTTTAAAACAAGCAAAAGTTTAAAAATTGTTTTTGAAGGAAAACAAAAAACGAAAAAGTAATTTTATTTGGTAATAGTCTTCTTTTACCACACGATTTAAAGATTTTTTGTAGTGTAAACCCCCTTTAAAAGGGGTTTTCTCCCTCCCCCCCCCCCCCCAATTAAAAAAAAAAAAAAAGCTTTCCAAAAATGAAGGGAAAACCCTTTTTAAAAAAGAGTTTTTTCTAAAAACACTGGTCAATAAATTTTTTCTTTTTGAGGGTCCCGATAACCAAGACCTTTTTGGTTTCACATAGGTTTCTATGGTTTTCCAGACCATAGCTTGATAAACTGATTTTTAAACATGGAAAGGGGATTAATCACCCCAGGGATGGACAGAGTGGTGAGAGAAAAAAATTAAAGTCCCCTTACAAGTTACGATAAGCCCCTGGGTTTTTGTCCTATGTACATGTTTTTTCCTTGTTTTTACTGAAGGTTAGATCTCCATTTTGCCTTGGGTTTAAAAGCCCCAGGGTACTTAAAGAGATGCTAAGTAGCTAACCTCTGCTATTTAAAAACCCCCCACGCTTGAAGGAAAGGAAAAGGGGTTAAAAACAGCTTAGTGAGAAAATCCCTTAAAGCATGCAGTTTTTGGGGTGGCCTTAGTTTTTTTGAATTAAAATGAAATTCTAGCTTAATTGCTTGTGAGGGCGGGGGGGGTGTGTTTTTTTTTTTTTGTTTTTTTTTTTCCTTCTTCCCACATAAACCATACCTAGCTTGCCATTTTTTTTCTTAAGTGGAATGTGCAAAAAATTCTTTATGTAGTGTTCTGAACACCTTACGTCACATGTCTTTAAGTGGTAAATATTAACACCATATGTGTTTCTTCTTGTTTAATGGCTTTTATGCTAAAATTCTTAGTTTAGTGCAGTGAAGGAGTTATTTCATCTCACCTGTTGGTTCAAGAGGTCTCCAATATCCCTTGTTGTCTTTAACCGTGAATGGGTAAAGTTTTGTTCTTAGACATTTATGGTGCATTCTTAGAATTTTCCATCAATGTCTGATGTGGGTTCACCTCTGGGACTCGTATCTCCAGATTGGGGGTTCCATGACTCTCCAAGTCATTTAGGGCATTGATAGGCAGTTAAACTGAATAATGAGAAAAACCCCTTTTTTAAAATTTGGGTTTTTAGCCCCAAAGGGTTTTTTTTTTTTTTTTTCCCCTGCTCTCTTTAAAATGGACCAAACAGGCAACGCTGATGTAAAAAGGTTTCAAATGTTTTGATGTGACCTTGGTTGCCCCCTCCCTCCCTTAGTGTGGCCCGGGGTTGTGTGGGCAGTTCATCGGTTTGCAGGGCTTGTTTAAAAAAAAATGAAATGGTCACTGTTTTGCGGGCCCCAAAAAAAAGTTCCTTTTTTGTGGGGTCTTTCCCGTCCCTTTTGTATCTTGTTGCAACCTGTGATGGACACTCTAAGCTCAAATGGGGGCACTTTGTCTGGGAGCATTTTTCCGGGAGCCTAAAAATGGTGGGGTTTCTTTGGGTCAAATTTTAAAGGTGTTTTTCTTGGTCTCACGAACCAAAAAGTCCAAACCATGATGCAGAGTGCTATTTGAATCCTAATTCTAAATGAACCTGTAAATTTATTGAGCGATTCATTGATCAAACAGTGTTGTGAATTTTGCCTTGCCCTTTTTAAGATCACAAGAGTGCAAAGTAGGGGAAAAAATTGGGAGGGGATTAAATTTTCAAAATGGTCCTTTAGTTTTTTTTAAAAAAACAAGAAATTTTTTATGTTCACCCTGAAAATTTAACCAAATACCCAATTTTTGTAAGTAGTGTGTCTTTCCCAGGGTCTAACTTTCTTATATTCAGACTGGCAGCTTTATTTTGTGTCACTTTTGGAAGAACTTGTTTGTGCTAACAAAAATCAGTGGAGAGAGAGGAACGTTTGTGTATTGTGACCCTTAAAGCTTTGCCACTGGATCCAGTGGGGTACAAAATTTATTGGGGCACATATAAAAATTTTTTAATAAACAGTCCACGTTCAAAGACAAATGTATATAGGGGTCCCGTGTTTGGGTTCCAAAGCAGGTTCTCGTACCTGCTTGATGCTTACAAAAAATGGGGTAAAACCGTAAAAAAATTCCCAAAAATACTTTAAAAATTCCCTTTTTTAAAAAATCTCACTGACTTAATCCGTTCCATACAGATGTCAGACAATGCAACAATGTAATAGGTACTCGATTTGTTGCGGCCATCCATGCGTTCAACCATCATCCATTTATAGTCCCCCTAAACTTTAGAAGGGGAGGGGCTCTCCCAAAATTTCCCCTTGCTGGGGTCTCGCCCGCTCTAGGGGTCGGCGTCTCCAGCATCTCGAGGTGGAACTATCAATGGACCAGTTTTTAATATTTTCCTATGATAACCTAATGGGGAAAACTGTACGGGGGTTTTACTTTCCTTTTTAGTTCCTTGTCCATACAAGAATTATCTGGTACATGGGAGTTTATATCCATGGGTGTTGCTATTTTAGTGCAGCGTATCTGGGTGTACTATCTTCATCAAATAATGTAATAATATGGTTTACTTTACTTAACTGTCTAAATTGAGGAAAGACAAACAAAGGGAAAACACAGAAGTTTTGTACTGAAAAGTCTAATCATCAAAGTTAAACAAAACAAAAGAAGAAAAGTGAAGAGACGTTAAAACTCCCCCAATAAAAAACTTATATGTGTTTGGGGTATACTAATTTTACCATTTCCCCCTTGTACATGTCACCCGGAACTAGGACAAAACAAGGGCTGCATTGTGATGTTTTCAAGGAAATCCACGGCAATGACAGGGGTTGAGTAATGAGAATGCGAAGGTCAGAGAATAGAAGACATTAATGACAACTGTACACAAATTCTGAAAGTAAATGGTCTGCATATATAAGATTGGATCTAAATAAGTCAGCTGTGATGAATTAATGATATGAATACAAATGCATGGATAGGGTCAGTGTGAACTGGATAACTGGGAATGTATCGCAACAAATCTTAATGGAGGAATCCGACTTCTGGCATATTGATACAATAGAATTGGGTAGGGTTTCACCAAGAAGACCCCTCCCTAATCTTAAAACCAAGAGTGCCCCAAATCTCTTTACTGGGCTTTTTTGGTCCTCTAACTAAAATTGAAGATTTTAAAACTCGCAAATTGCTGGCATATCCTCTCAATAGGCAATCTGTGATAGGTGTGGGTCCCACTTATCTCGACAATGGGGTCATGTAAGTCTCCGTTGACCATGGATAGGTGGCCAGAATACTTGCATTATTTCAAAAAGAGTTCGGAGTACAACTGAGTGGGTGCCAAGCACATTTCCATTCTCTACAGAGATTTTCAAGGGTCTGTTCTCGAGAAAGGTGTGCATGCCATCTCTTGGGCCATCAATGTGTCATAGGTGCTGGCCCAAGAGATGGGATGCACACCTTTCTTGAGAACAGACCCGTGAAAATCTCTGTAGAGGATGGAAATGTGCTTGGCACCCACTCAGTTGTATCCCGAACTCTTTGAAATAAATGCAAGTATTCTGGCCACCTGTCCGTGGTCAAAGGAGACTTTCATGACCCCGTTGTTTAGACAATTGCTTATTGAGAAGATATGCCAGCAATCGATTTGCGAGATGGGGCAATAAAAAAAACAAAAACTGGTGTGTGTTTGAGAAGGGATCTCTTTAAAGGGTACTTCAGTTTTAGCAAATATTTTTTTGTGTAGTGGAAAGTTGCACAATATTTGTTTCAATTCCTTGCCTTCATTCTACAGTAACCTTTCTAGTATGTACAGTTTCTGACCCCCGAGATAAGCATACTAGAGGGGACTAGCAGCCACTTTTCTTTCTCTTATTGAAATGAATAATCTTCTGACCAAATCTACTTGTTTTGAGTGCTGTGAAATGGGAAACGCACAGTACTGTGGTCATCAGCTACCTTATGTGTATGGGAATTTTAGAAATTGGAAACTGTTTATGAAACCTAGATAAGAAATCCTGTCAGAAGTGTGAAAATCGATGTGACACCTGAGGTCAAAGAAATATGTGAAATCACACAGCAATTCCTGAACAGCGGGCACTTAACAGCCTTGTGGAAGGGAAGTGACAAATCTAGAAATTCATAATTGCTGTACATGGAAGACCTATTACCTAATTACTGCACATATAAAATAAAAGTTCTCTGGTACTTAAAGGGGTTTTACATTGATAATGTTTAAACACTTTATAAATTAACATTTTTCTAACCTACTTTGTTTGTTAACTCCTTCCTGACTTTTTTTTTTTTTTTTTTTAATTTTTTTTCCTTTTCTATATTCAATCTACATACACATGAAGGATTTTATTTTGGGGGACAAGTTGTACTTTCTAGTGGTGAAATTGACCATGGAGTGAAATGTGAAAAAAATAAATGCACCATGTTTATAGGGGTTTTGTTTTTACAGCATTCACTCTTTGGTATAAATGATGTATTATCTGTTTTCTGTAGGTTAATACGATGCCGACAATTCCAAATTTGTATTTTTTTTTTTTTTTTTTTGTTTTAGAGCCGCCAATTTTTTTTCCAAAATAATGCACTTTTTTATTGGTACCATTTGGGATTGATGTCAATTATTTTACTTCTGTGGTGTTCAGTGTATGGGATAAAAGTTACATTTTAATCTGACTTTTATTGATGCGGTGACACAAATTGTGTGTTGTTTTTTTTTTTTTTTTTTTTTTTTTAAATTTGTCAAATGGCAAAAGGAGGGTGATTTCAACTCGAATTTTTATACTTTAAACCTTTAACATATACAGTAAGTTCCTTTTGGGTACTTGGGCGATCATTAGTACAGTCCATATATTGTATAAACAATACAGCAGGATGTATAACAATGGCAGTTCTATCACTTTCGGCCTCGGGCAGGAAGTGATAGCATGGTGGATATGGTAGCGATGGAACCTTTCATAAGGCTTCCAGCCACCATGTTTGTGGATCAGCACCCCACAATCTTGCCATTGCATCTAAAGCATTAGCAGCTGAAACCAGCCTTCTGTGTAGCAGGGTTACGGAGTCATCCCGCTACATAGAACCCATACATCCTGTGTCAGAAAATGATTAAGCTATTTTCTTTGGGGTCAGTAAACGAGAAACCTACTCATGTATGTTTAAAGGCTACAAACCTTGTATATACCAAGTCCAGCTCACCTTGTACAATAGTGTCCAGCCTAGACCAATCTCTGTGACTGGATACAACCTGGACTCCAGACTGATACACAGTAGCAAACTCGAACTAGTGGCGGAGAGCCATGTGCAGCCACTGCATGTGTTTTTAGCTCACTGATAAGTAATGGTATCCTCTTCTTGGCTGAGAGTGGGACTAGTTATGCAGAGGTTTCCATCCTGTGAATGTAAGGCTGGATCACTTCTGTTCAGACCCTTCATCAGATTCCATCAAATTACGGAAAAATGCCATAGAATGCAGTACATTTTTTTTATTTTTTTCCCCATTCATATGATACACATCATGACGGAAACCCAGCAGAACCAATTTCTCACTGTGGCCCATTGCGTGGTATGGGTAATGACTCTGGTCCAGCCATTATTTTCATCCTTTTTGCTTTTAAGACTAGACAGAAAACCATAAATCGTAACACAAGTAGGGACCTAGCCTTAGGGCTTGTTCACACGGCATTTTGGATCCTTTTTACGGATCCGTTTTTTACAGTTGAAATGCGCATCTGGAAAGCGGATCCGCAAAACGCAGCAGTTGATACTTTATTTGGATCCGTTTTCAATGCTTTTTCACTTGCGTTTTACGCAAGCGCTTTCCGGATGCGTTTTTAGAATCTCACTCACTCTCACACCTGCTGCCGTCCCGTGATCCACCGGCAGCCACTCGCTGCGCTTTTTGGATCCGCTTTCAGGATGCAAAGCGCAGCTGATACGTGCCCAGAGTGTGGAGCGCTTTTGGACAGGTGCCAAAAGCGGACTCCATTATCTCCTATGGGCTTTCACTTGCATAAACCGCAATAAGAATTGACATTTCAATTCTTAAAGCAGACGCGAAAAGCGCAGTGCAGGAGAGCCCTCAAAAGCGCATCGCCGATCTCCTGTGGGAACAGTGATGCGATTTTGCCATTCAACTCAATGTTAATCACGCTGACAATTGTTAGATCCGTTTTGCGGATCCGTAAAACGGATCACAAAAACGTCGTGTGAAGAAGCCCTAAAAGTGTCCTAATTCACTCATAGCGAATCTTGACAAACCACAATCTCCTACACTGATGAACAGAAACAGATTGCTTTCAAAAAGTAGCGTAACTCCTCGTTTACATGATGTTTATGTGCATAAAAATAGAAAAACCCTATAAACATTGATGCCCTTTTCTTAGGTCATGAATGTTTCACCTGTCGTAGTCTGTCCTATTAGGGTCCCTGCTACTGCAAAATGAAAGGGCTTTGGCACTACTTAAAATGCCAAATAAGTCGTTGTTTTCACAGGAATGGCCGTACAGGTGGCGTGTAAGCAATGTGTGTAATTATTGCTTTATTTTTTGAGTAAGGGAATGTTCACACAGCATATTTACGGAGCATACTTCACTGCATAATTGCACTGCAATACGCCCTGCAATTGCCTTTATTTTGCAGTGTATTCCCTGGCAGAAAGGGAGGGATGGGGGGGGGGGGGGGGTCAGGCTGGAGCGCTTTTTACATACTGGCCAGCGTATACTTCGGAATTAGCAGGTGTATAGCGGCAAGCACAGTACACACCAGTATATGCTATGTGAACCTGCCCGACTGGTAAAAGCACACAAGATGTTTGCTGTTCATTTTCTGTGTAATTTATGGTTGAATGTCCACAAGGTTGTTTTTTGTTTTTTTTTTTTTTTTTTTTTTTTTTTTTTTTTAGTGGATTTGCCCACAGTGGGTTACAGTACCCAAGATTAGGTTCACATCCTCCAGCAGGATAACCCAGAACACAGTCAGGGCAACTAAAGAGTGGCTCTGTAAGAAGCATTTTTAAAGGTCTTGGAGTGGCCTAGCAAGTCTCCAGACCTGAATTCAATAGAAATGGAGGGAGCTAAAACTCAATGTAGCCCAGCAACAGCCCCAAAACCTGAAAGATATGGAGGAGTGGGCCAAAATCCCTGTTGCAGTGTGTGTAAACTTGGTCAAGAACTACAGGAAACGTCTGACTTCTCTAATTCCAAACAAAGGTTTCTGTAACAAATATTAAGTTCTGTTTTTCTATTGTATCAAACATTTATTTAATGCAATAAAATGCAAATTATTTAAAAATTATAAAAAAATATATTCCCGTCCTTTTTTTTTTTTAAGATTTTCTCTCTTAGTTAAATTGTAACTACAATATAAATTACTGACCTCTCAATTCTTTGTAGGTGGGGAAAACTTTGCTAAATCGCCAGTGTATCAAATATTTATTTTTCCCACTGTGCTGTAAAGTCTGAAAGTGGAGATAAAGGCAAAAAATAAAAACCAAAAAAAAAAAAAACCCCACATACTACATACCAAAGACCTGGATTCTTTTACATTCTTGAGGCAAAGCTTCCCTGGTGACTGGATAGTCTGTTCACCTGCCCTCCGGTAATGACATGTCACCTGGAGGCCGGTCAGAGCTGCTCGCATGTGTTGCTGTTATTGCTGGCATCACCACTGGAGCACCTGGGGTTTACTTAATTAAGTGTAATTTTTATTACAGAGAAATCTGTAGCAAAGCCGTGTTGTGATTCAAGATTTGGTGCTGCAGAAACTTTCTGTAGAAATCTCTTATGAACATTTGTCCGAGTTCTATCTGTATGTGTTGTTGGGATGAATTCTGCAAATACCATAAAGCAAAGTATATATCAATCTTTGATGTAACAGGTCTTTCTATCCATACACTAATTGCCTGTCCATTTGGTATTCACATGTTTACAGCAGGATTGTGTGATCTGATTGCAGGTAATTAAAGTCTTCAGTGAAGATGGAACCAGCAGAGCCCTGGATGTGCCAAGTGATAGCACAACTGTGAATGTGTGCCAACTTCTGATTCAAAAGAACCACTATGTAGATGATCAAAACTGGACCATGTTTGAGCAGCTGCCCACATTGTGTCTAGGTTAGTGGTTTTGTTCATATACCGTAGCAAGGTGAATATAGAATTGCTGGTTAACACAAGTGCTCTTGCACCCTACCTGTACTATAACGCATGTTTTCATTGTCAATGCCCTGGTCAGAACAGGGTTTTCTTTATGTGGGGTAAAGATTAGGATACTAGCCCTGTCTATAAATACTCTGGCTGATGCAGAGAGGGTTGTGCTCTCCCTTGGCACTTAAAGGTTGAGGAACTTGCCCAGAAAGCCTCTTCCTAACTATACCCCAGTCCCTAATCCGATCCCATTCATATCATGTTTGTGGTATCCATCAGGATGTGGGTATAGAAATCCATAGGGCAAATGTATTTTGATTTGGGTTACATTTGCCCTATTTACTGAACAAACGTATATTGGATGCAAAAGTGTGGTTTTGTCCTGAAGACTTCTATGGCCTCATGTCTTTATTGATGTCGATATTTTGAGGCATCCCAACGAATACCACTAACAGAGGCCGTGAACATGACATGGGGACTTAGAATGGTTGGAAATGTCCTACATGTATAGGGATGTAGGTACAACCCTAAAAAGCAGTAAATTATACCAATGGTTTTCAGCATTTCTAAACCAATTATCTCTTCAGCTGGAAATACCTTTTAAAGGGGTTTTCTCCATACAATGCATTCAACATATAGGGTCAAGTAAATTATGACTTTTACTAAATTCATTGCTTTTGAAATCACCCTTGTCAAGAGATAAACGACTTTGTATACTTTCAGTGCACACAAATGTCTCTAGGTTACTGTCTATATCTCCTTTCTTGATTAGAGTAGGGGGTGTCATAACTATGGTCGGATGGAACCATCATGATCTCTAACAAGATTATATTTACTCTTTGTTAAGCAATGTTTTTTAACTCGTAGAAGCACTGTTGTTTTGTTTACTCCTCCGGTGTTTGTCTCTTGTACTTGTCTCTTGGTACGGCTCAGGGAGTTATAGGAGTAAATATGCTAATCCCTGCTAGAGAAACACCCACAGCCTTACCAGGCAGTGTGAGTCTAAAGTTGCCTGTGACTTTGAAACAACATGGTGAGAAAACCTCTTTAAAACTCTGTTTATAAACGCTGCTTCACTACAGAAGAACAGCATGAGAATAGGTTTAGCCCCTTAGAGATAAATTGACATGTGTCCTGTTGTACACTTAATTTTTAGACTGTAAAAAAAAATGCATGGAAACCACCAGTAAGCTGCTGTTGCTTTTATTTGACTTCTTGCCTGTCTTTGTTTAGAGTCTGACTCCTTCCTATTATTCCTATGGCATTTTGTGTATTCTACCTTTTAGACACTTATGTTGTGCACAAGATAAACTACTCACAAAAAATGTAAGGACTTTTGGTTGAAATTTCAGGATGAACATAAAACTTGATGATTATTTTTTATTTTAACTATCTCTGTACTTTAGATGCACACGTCCAATTGTTCTGTGTTTCAGTACTTTTTGCACAACTTGCAGATCACTAACAACAAGCTTAACGGCAAAATCCTTAATAGGTGTTTGTTTAAATTCGAATTGATTCCGTAAATTTATTGGGCAATTCAAGAATCAATCCTCATGCTGTTCACATTTAGACATCATGAAACAAAGACAACACCTTACAATTGATCAACAGTATCTTGCCATTGTGAGGCTTCAAGCAGGATGTTCTTGGATGGAAATGGCCACTGAGCTTAGTGTTGCACAGTGTTATCAGCAGGTTGCAAGAGAAATATAGAGAGACTGGAAGAGTCGCAGAAAGGCAAAGAAGTAGACATCCTTTGGCTCCATCACACACTGATTGCTTCTTTGTAAACAACCCCCTGCGGGACCAGATGATGAATGCCACACCACTCCAGGTATGTGTAAGGGAGGTGAAAGGCAGGTGTCATGTTACACCATCCGCAACCATTTACATTTGTGTGGTCTGTGTGCTAGATGACCTAGTTAATGCATAGCACTATCTTTTATGTCTTTGGCATCGTTGGCGGCCATCTTTTTAGCTCAGTGTATCAACTTCCATCACTGAAGAGCAGTGAGGACTACTTGTCTCGCGTTCAGTGTAGAAGCACCCTGGCCCATGCAAGACTATGTCTGTTTCTGGTGGTGTGGTCAGTTATTCTAGCTGGTCATCTAGCACGCAGACAGTGCTGATGTGACACTTGGTTGCTTCTTACCTCCCTTAAATGTGGAATTCTTGATCCGGTTCCGCAGGACATTGTTTACAATGAAGTAGTCACCAGTGTGTGGTGGACCCAAAGGATGTCCACGTCTTTGCCTTTCTGTGACTTTTCCAGTCTCATTGTATCTCTGTTACAACCTGCTGATGACGCTCTAAGGTCAGTGGCCACTTCCCTTTAGGAGCATCCTGCTTGAAGCCTCGCAATGGTGAGGTAGTGTGATCAATTGTAAGGTGTTGGTTTGGCCTCCTGATGTCAAAATGTTGACAGCATGATGAGGACGACTGTTTAAATCCCAATTCAAATTGTTCCCTTAACTTTATTGGGATCAAACACCTGTTGGAAATTTTACCATTAAGCTTCTTGTTTCAGTACTTTTTGCACAACTTGGTGAACAGTTGAATGTGTGCATTCTAAAGTTAAGAGATTGTCTTGTTTAGTTCATTATGATAAAAAAAAAAAAATCAAGAAATTTTATGTTTATCCTAAAATAACAAAGTCAAATCCTTTTTTGTGAGTAGTGTATTTTGTGCATATGCTATAAATGTCTAAAAGGTAGAATAAGCAAAAAGCTGTAGAATATTAGGAAGGAGTCCATAAGACCTACAAGCCGTGTACAGCAGATCACCACATCATAGGTGGGGGCGTCAAGCTGACGTGGATGACCCTTAGCTCCCATAGACTTAAATGGAGAGAACTGTAAACCTACATGACCTCCCTTCACCAGATGTGCCTGCCTCGACACTTATGTTAGTCAGACTTTTGGGATGTTTTTTAGGGACATCAGTTATTGATACTTTAAGCTGATCTTCTACAAATGCCATAATTAGAACGAAAATCAAGAGATACTGAGCGCCATTGCAGGTCTCTATTACCTAACCCTCAGTTATGACTGATGCAACATGATGGAATTATGTAGATCCCCAGTGTAAATGGATGCGGTCAATAATTTCAACCACCATGCAATATTGTATATTTCTAGAAAGAATTATAGAAGATCATGAGTTGGTGGTTGATGTACAGTCAGTGTGGGACATGGGAGAAGACTGCAGATTTTGCTTCAGGAAATATTATGCAAAATATGACTTCTTCAGAAATTCACAGGTAGGATCCTCACTGTCATTTTGTATGCTTACATATACAAATTTTGTTGCATTAGCAGATTCATGAAAAAAATTAAACTTTACTCATTACCATCCTTCATTGTCTTGATGGAGAAGTAGATTGTGATATCACAGTATGATCTCCATCTGTTTTGACCAATTTACCAGGAACGTGTACTAAGAAGCTGGGGGTTAGAACCCAGATATAAAGGGTTTTTCCTAGAAAATGATGGGTAATAAGTGGTTGATCACTGGTGGATCCACCATTGGAACCTCTACTAATTTTTGAGAACATTGGTCATATTTTCCCCATTTTTTTTGTTCTCGCTGCACAACTGTATTAAAAATGAGTTTGAAGGGAGCAGCACCCCACTATGCATGCTGTGGGTTAAAGAGCTTGTCCCGTTCCTTAAAAAGCAACTCCTGGGGCCCTATTAAAACATAAATTAAAAATTATAAAAAAAAAAAAGCTTGTACTCGCCTCTGATTCCAGTTTTGGATCTCCCTGGCATTTCACGTACTGATTTGGCTGCAGCGGCCATGTGTCTCTACTTGCATCATGGTTTGGAGCTGTTGATTTGTGACGCATAACTGCTGCAGCCAATTAGCAGCTACAGCAGTGATGTCCCCATTTGGAAATAAAGACAAGAAAACAAAAAACAGAGGGGTGCAGCGCTGAAACTGAAGGAAGGCAAGTACATATAGGCTCCATATTTATTTATTTATTTATTTATTTTTTTCTCTCTCTTTTTGGAACTGGGTGATCCCTTTAATCAGTCAAAAAAGGCTTTGAACATAGCTGGCAGTATGGATGACTACTGAGCCATCTCAACTTCTCACTGATTCTGGAAAAAATGCCACTAAGAATCTTGTCACCTTTGCAGCTAGTGATAGAAATTGGATAATAGCAGATCAACTCCTAACTTATTTTTTGATGTTTGGGCTTCTAAAGACTTTGTGGGGAAGAACAAATGGTTAAGCTTTGACAGCTAAAGTTGGCCCAAAGCATCCAACCCCATTAATCCCCAATAGTTTACCTATAATCTAAAGACTGGTAATAAATAGGTTCACTACTCAAGACAACCCTTGATCAAATGCTTTGTTAGGAAATAGGGATGCCAAAAGGGAGATCTCCATATCCAGATTGGGATTCGTCTCTACAAACCATAGATGAAAACCACTGAAATGACCACATCAAGAGGACTCGACACAACCATGTTTTACATGCTCGCCCGTTGTCATCATTTCAACAGTAAATGGGCAACATCCTGTCAATAACACCCAGTACCTGAGGCCAGGCAATCTGTTTCTAGTTTAGGGAGCTGCATCAGGAAAGGGTTTATCCAAAATGAACAAGCCCTTTGATCCCCTCTAACACCTAAGTAATGACTAATGTAGGGTGCTACGCTTACTGCACTAATAGGTTTTTATCTTTTCTCTAGTTCTATCTGCATGCAATAGGCACAAACATAGCAGTTGGCAGAGCCTTATTTAGGAACTGGTCAGCCTAGGAGATCGTTACATTAGTTGCCCTTTTTATATCTGTTATCTTGGAGTAAATAGCTAGAGACATGTCCTCATATAACCTAGAAAAGCTATTATTCACATAGATGCACTGAATAATCCCATCAAGTGCTTCAACACAAGAAACCAGCGTTGCTTCAGATTACAAGCTATTTAAAGTAGAGGTGTTAATGGCATATACAATGGGCTTTATGTATGAAACTGGTCTGGCAGGGAGACCCAATACATTTTCTTCTGCACTGTACCTTGAGAGGTGAGTAATATTTTGGAGAGAAGCTGATGCCTATATAGGTATTAGATCTGCAGAGGGATGGTAGACATTTCTTGAAGGAAGAAAGGTGATGATACTTTGGAGAGAAGGATACATTTTTTTTTTTTTTTGGAGTTGGGGTAGTGTACAAACATATATCTTTCAATTTCTGTGTCCTCCTTTGGCGATTGTGCAGGAGATAGTGGGCTTCTTAATCTTGGACAGGCCATGATCTCTAGGAGAATCTGTGAGATATCAAGCTTTTCCAATCTAAAAAATACCACTTCCTACTTTCGATGTTGGCAGCAAATAACTTATGAAGGAAGTCACGTGTGCTATGCTGCCTTGGTGGATATGGTGTGTGTGATAGGCTGTCTACACACACATCCCTCATTGCTGTCCTGGATAAAAGCGAGTTCAGTGTTGCAAAAAAGGGATGATTGTTGGGTCAAGGGGGACAGTATTTCTTAAATTTTCACAATTTGTGAACTGTTCACGTGCTGCAGTAGTACAAGTGTATTGAGAGTGGGCAAATGGCAGTATTGTGAATAAGCAATGTGGAAACTGCCATTAATGTAAGAGATGAACGTTGGCTACAATAGTACAAACTAACGCTACTGAGCAGGTCACCGCCAAAATAAACCTGGGGAGTGACCATACGTTCTTTAAAACAGTTCAGTGAATCCTGCTACATATGGGACTCTAGAAAAGGATTGGTCACTGAACCTTTACCAACCAAACTACATGGGCAGAAAAAGGCTTCATTTCGCATGGCAGTATAGGAATTGGACCTCTGCTAATTAACAATGAGTTTTCTCTAATCACATTTTCCACTTCATTGAGCAGATGGGCGTTGGTAAGTCATGCAGGATCCAGGAGAGAGTAAACAATTTGCAACCATTGCTGGAAAAACACAAGCTTTTAGAGGCAGTGTCATGGTCTATAGAAGGTTTTCATGGTGTGATCTGGCCTCATCCATTTTAAGACTTGCTTAACTAATTTGGGTATGAATCCATCTGTGTAGATCATGTACACCCATTATATATAGTCAACTGCTTTAAAAATTATTTAAACTAGTATGCACACAGCAGGTCAGTCATCAAGGGTTTCCTCCATCCCCCACTTCAAGTACGAAGTATCCATTTAATAGACCCCTGCATCCACAGCGTTAGCTTAGCAACTTTAGGGCATGTCCCCACGGCACGGGTTTTCGGCCGGTTTGCGGTTTTTCAGACCGCCTGCAAAACCGGACGAAAATGAGCACAATTGTGCTCTATGGAAAACCCGTGCAGCAGTCCCACTGCATGGGTTTTCCGCCCGACTGTTTTGCCGTCATGTTCTTCCGTCCGGTTTCCGGACGGAATATAAACACCTCAATGGGAGGGGTGAGGGCTGTTCTCCGCTCATCGCGGAGAAAAGCCGCCCCCCCGCCCCCCACAGCCGTGGGGTCTGCCGCCAAATCGGACAAATACCGGCCGGTATTTGTCCACTGCCGTGGGAACATGCCATTATTGTCTTCGTTTCAACAATTTCACAAAGCGTATCATATACACAGCTTAATTCCAGCTTGATACGGCCTTCGTAGAGAACGTTTAGGCATGCATACAAATACAGGTAAATACCCTTTGTCAAAGTTGCTTGACAAAGGGGGCGTAGTCTCCTGAAACGTTCCAGTGATTGCGAGTCAGCCGGCTGTCTATGCTACTCCGTGCTACCGTAAGGAAATTATGCTGAAGGTATTTACCTGTATTTGTATGCATTCCTAAACTTTCTCTACGAAGGCCGTATCAAGCTGGAATTAAGCTGTGTATATGATATGCTTTGTGAAATTGTTGTAACGAAGACAAAGTTAAGCTAACGCTGTGGATGCAGGAGTCTATTATAAGGATACTTAGATCATGTGCAGCAATACACGATAATTGCATCCTCTGGAGCAGAACAGAAAATGTTGCGCATGCACCACTACCTCTGCATCTGCCTTGTTCCCATCCTCTTGCATCTTTCAGGAAGACAATGGGACATATCGCACTGCTAGACATGTATGACATTGGTTGGAAGAACATGACATGAACAAGATTACCAAGTACTTCCCTGGCTGTTAATCTCCCAGACTTGTATCCAATTGAGCACCTGGGGGACCACCTTAATCGTTGTATACTCTATGGGGCTATTCACATGGCTTATGTCAGGGACGGATTGCAGAAGTATTGCACGCCGTACTGCGCTGCAATCCGTCTGCAATCCATCCCAGCCATTACGGCAATCCACAGTTCTCATAGAGAACTATGGATTCCGTCTCTCCTCCAGAAAGTGACATGCACATTATCCCAGCGGGATACGCGCCGTGGATAATAAGTCTATGGGGCCGGCAGGCAGTGCCTCCGCCCCGCCCCCGGCCCTGCCCCTTATTCAAGCCGGAGTTGCGGGCGAAATCCGTCCCGCAATTACGGCTTGAATAAGCCGTGTGAACCGGCCCTATGGATCCTTCCCCCATGCACTCCAGCACCTGTGGGATGCAGTCACCAGAGCTCCAGATGTGACAACCAACCAGGACCTAACTGAGTTACTCCAAGCCTGTCTAGCTGCTGTCCATACAGCACATGATTTGTTACTCTGGATGTTAGCTGGTGGTCATAATAATATGACTGGACATTTGTTTCTAATAAAAGCTTACTTTAAGTAATTTGTAAATTTCTGATAAATTTATTACTAATCCTTTGCATCATACACAACTCAGAACTAAGTTCGTGTGTATATAAAATATATATAATCTCTAGCTACACACACTAACAAGAGTATAACTCTGCTGGGAGAATGTCTTCATTTGATCAGTTTTATAGCTATATGGATTCCTGGTCATTTCATCCTATATAGTTTAGAGTTTATGGACCAGACCGGAGATTTACTTATGACGAGCAAGAGGATGGCATCACATTTCATTTTATTACACAAGAGCTTCAATTTCCAATATGAGTTCTTGTATTTCCTGCTATTTTCTGTATTGCTTTTTCCCATTATATTACATGTGAATCCAGACGAGCTCATGAAATCTTTGTTACATTTGTCACCATTCCTCCCCCCTTTTTGCTGTTACATTTTACTTCTAATTTTTTTTCCACTGCAAAGGTGACCTGATTTGGACAAAAGTAGTTCTATAGCAAAAGTAAAGCTTAAAGCCCAATTACCAGCGCCTCCAAGGACAAGTAGAATAAAGGTTGTTATTCAAGGAGCGATGGTAAGGCAACGTGAAGGACGAGGCTAGAGGAGGCAAGGGAGCAGATATTTTAACGTTATGGCAAAAAAAAAAATCACTATGACAGGAGCAAATATTAAAATATGAGATGTTTGCTGTAAAATTCAATTCACTTTTGAAATGACAGCATTTGCTTTTGTTGCTATAGGTAGAGATTCTTTGCAGTCACTGTGATAAATGAAATTTCCCTTCCAGGGGCCGGGGGTTTTCAAAGTGAACAGCCCCATGTTGACAGGGTTTCTTCACATGGGCAGGAGGTCTGTTATAAATGATGGTTCTTGTTCACAAGAGCGAGGACTCTTACATGGGCAACAGGTCTGTAGGCCCATCGTGCTGTCATACGGGATACATTGGGTGCCATATGTACAGAGATCCATGTTCTTCCCTAAAAAATGTTTCAAATGAGAATTCTTTGTCATACAGCTTGTTTTTTTATGGAATTTTAAAGGGAAAAAGGAGATGCAGAGATGCATCTGCACCATTTAGTATTGTATTATGACCCTTTCAGACTGTAATCCATGTGGTAAAAACCCCAAATATTTCTATACTTCTTTTAGTTTTGAACTGTTACCATCCCTAAGTGACCCCATTGGACCCAAAGGGGTTTCATTTTGTTAGGGCTACATTACAACTTTCGTGTGTGAGGCTTGTGGCATATCATCTGTATTTATATTTAATAATTTCATGTTAATAGGACTATTTTCCAGATTTTATGCTGTCTGTTCCCAGTGAAGTTAATGGTGCGGCCAAGTCTTTGGATACATTAAAGGTGAGTGGTGATCTCCCAGGAAAACTTTTCCCTTTTTTAGTTTTGAGAACCATTAACCCATTTTTTATCCAGTTATTACACTGTGGAGCTGTGATGAAGTAAATTGGACTGTAATGATTACTTAAAGTGATTGTCCCACCATGCTGTTTGAGTCACAGGCAGCTTCAGACTTGCACTGCTTGGTCAGGGTGTGGGTGGTTCTATTGCAGTGACTAGCATATCTACCTCCTCTAAAAAGCTGGCTGTTAAAAGATAAAGTTGGTTTTTATTCTTCAGTTAACAAAAGTTACAGAGCTCTGAGTGAATACAAGTGCATTCACTAATTAATCTAGTCCTGTTTAAAGATATTAGGACTGCTCTGTCTGACCATGGTTATGCCACTCCCTGCTCTAATTGGGAAGGGAAAGCAGGTTGGTAACCTAGAGACACTTGTGTGCACTCAGAAGATAAAGTCTCATCTTTTTTGCAGACGGTATCAAAGATTTTTTTTATTTAGAAAAAGCCTTCAATTCCCGTCCCTATTGTTTTAAAATTAATCTTTTTAGTGCGATCCTTTTAAAAGAGTGGAAGGGTTTTCAAAAAACACAACTGGTTTCTCTGCAGTTTCTTAAAGTGAATTTCCAGTGAAAAGCTAAAGCTTCTGGTATCGGCATGGAATTGGTCTAACCTTTCTAAAAAAACCTCACATATGTACCAGGTGCCCCACTGTACTAGAATAGAATTTTTTTTGCCCTTAGACATGGACCTTTTTAAAAAATGGCAGGACGTGGGGTTCAATGTCCTGGTTTTTCCCAGGTCCTGCAAAAATCATGTTAAAAATTTTTATTGTTATATATATTACAGCTATTTTTCTGATTATGGGTTTGTAAATTGAATTACTAAAAATGGGAAAGCGGGTATGTCACTTCTTGATTTGGTTTCTATGTGGATTTTGGGAAGAAACTGTGCACAGCAGCCTAAACATAGATTGGTGCTTTTAAAAGAGGATAAATTGGGCTTTATCAAAACTGTCTAAATTGGTTTAATTTAGTTTAATTTAGTCCCCTTGCCTTGTGTCCGTACCCAGTTTGCACCAGTGGGCTCCTTTTTTGACCAGTGCCCCTGAGTTTTGACCCAGACATTTTAATTACCCTTTTGTTAATGTGGACCCAATTTAGTAAGGCTATGAGCAAAATCCCCTAATTTACTGAAAAAATCCCCGTGTTTTGGCTCAAAATTTAGTTGGCCGTCCCCTTCTTTCCAATATTTCTTTTTTTTTTTTTTTTAAATGGACCAATAATTGCCCACTCGGATCACTGGTTTAATTAGTTGATTGGTGCTTCTTAAAAAACTTCCCCTGCCCAGTTGTTGGGTGGTGGAAGGCCCCATGAGAGATCGGACAGTACATTGGAGCATTTCTTTAGCCATTTGCTTCTCGTCTACAAGGGTAGATGTACCGCTGACAAATAATGACTTCTAGTGTTGCACAAGGGATGGGATCAGCAAACGTACAAGCGTGTTCTCATTTGTCAGCTGATTGTTTGGGTCTTTATATTTTTGGGCTAAGCAAGCAGTTTCCTCTGAACTGCTTGTTCAGCCGATAGCTGGCTCATGTAAGAAGCCATTAGGTATACTTGATGGATATATATACTTGCTATTACAAGGTCTATTGCTTGTCTCTCATTACTTATCTAGTTGTTTGTTAGCACCACCACATACCCTGAAGTCCACAGCTACTTGTATATGTCAGAGAAGGGGAAAAAGTCCTGGAAGAAGCAGTTTTTTGTATTACGTCGCTCTGGGCTCTACTTTTCCACGAAAGGAACATCTAAGGTAAAGCTCACCATGACACCAAACTCCACCTTACAATATTTCAGTATTCAACAATGAAAGTGTGGTTTTTTTTGTTTTTTTTTTCTACCTTTTATTTGTTAAATTTAAAAAGTTTCGATCCATAAAGATGCTACTTTCTTCAAGGAGCGAAAAAGCTGATGGTTGTTGACATTTCTCTATTTAAGTTAATAGAGCTGCTACCCAAAAAACCTGTGTGAGGGGTTTGGGCTGTTTTTATATTATTATCACCCTATTTTGAAGAGGAGTGATAGAGGAAAAATGGCCTTGTAGAT